>JAKSZT010000049.1:3900707-3912615 GCA_026826555.1 Tolypeutes matacus | reverse complement strand
CCTGGAAGAGGTCCTGCTGCCCTGGAGGGCCCCCGCTGGCCTGGGGGGCCCCCGCTGGCCTGGGGGGCCCCCGCTGGCCTGGGGGACCCCCGCTGGCCTGGAGGAGGTCCCGCTGGCCTGGGGGACCCCCGCTGGCCTGGGGGACCCCCGCTGGCCTGGGGGCCCCTGCTGCCCTGGGGGACCCCCGCTGCCCTGGGGGGCCCCCGCTGTCCTGGGGGACCCCCGCTGGCCTGGAGGAGGTCCCGCTGCCCTGGAGGGCCCCCGCTGGCCTGGGGGAGGCCGCCCCGGGGGAGGCGCCCGCTGCCCTGGGGGGCCCCCGCTGTCCTGGGGGACCCCCGCTGGCCTGGGGGAGGCCCCCGCTGCCCTGAAGGGCCCCCGCTGTCCTGGGGTACCCCCGCTGGCCTGGAGGAGGTCCCGCTGGCCTGGGGGAGGGGAGGCCCCCCCCCCCACCTGCGAGCTGCGCCCGCACCCCTACTCCAGGTCACGCCACCCCTCCTCTACGAAGTCGGCTGCTTCTTACACGTAGTGGGATTGCCCCTCATCAAACAATTTTGTGCAGATGTTTTCAAGATTTCAGATCTTATTTAAGTTTAGGTCTATTACTAAGCCAGGACCCCCCCCCCCCAGGTATTCAGCCTCCTTCTCCCTGATGAGGTCTAATCCCGCAAACGCCGGCTCTGTTTTCCTCCCACCACTCCCTGCTTGTCCCTACAGCGCCGTGTCCACGCAGGGCACAGGCCACGAAGTCACCGTCACCGCAGTCACGTCCCACTTCCCGGCTGAGCTGTTCTCCTTTAGGCCAGTTTTCAGGGCTGGCCCCTCACAGACCCCGCCCCGCGCCCCAAGCTCGCCCCTCCCTGAGTGCAGCTGCCTCGCAGGGCCTCTGACTGCTCACCCTCTCCACCAGGACCCCCGCCCCAGCGCCCCTGGGGCGCCCCCCCCCAAGGCTTCGTTTTCCTGCTGGACCCACAAGCCTCGGGGCACCCTGGTTCAGGGCGAGGTGCCGGGTCAGCATGTGTGAGTTAGAACCTTGGCTAAGTGTGTGATCTTAGGTGAGCCATTTTCCCTCGCTGAACCTGGTCCCTGCCCTGTAAAATGGGGAGATGGCTCCAGAAGGATTAAACGCAGAACACAGTATGCGTGAACATCCGGTAAATGTTAGTTAGCTGTTTCTAACACCCAAGAATGCCGTTCTAGCATGCACGCAGCATCACTGGTGAAAAATGAACGAGATTTTTCACTTTAAAGGCAGAATCTAGAAAATGTTTATGCATTAATTCCAAGTGACATGTTAATGTGAGTTATTTTAGATTATAAAGTCCTATATCATCATGTTTTGGAAGTTAAAATTACAGAAACTTATGAGAGAAAATCTAAGTTTCTAACGTCTAACATCTCACACATGGGCCAAATATTTATTCACTATTTATAAGTAGACAGAGAGATTATATGGTTTTATAAATATTCCTCAAAAACTGATTTCAACAAACTCTGCTCCTAACTACGATAGGTCTCCAGTATTTTTATTTTCAAGTTATTCTTTTTTTCTCACCATTATATAAGTGCAAAACAAACGGATAATGTTAGACTTCAAATTAATTGTCCCATTCTCCTCTTAATTTCAATGAGATATTGATTTCAAAGCCCTGTTAAATAAGGCAGCTAAGAAAACAAACAATATTTCCTAACTTACAGCATCTATCAGATCAAGAGATTAAACTGTAAATCTTTAACTTATCTCAGTTTTGTGGGAAGAGTTTCAGATATCTGACTTATTTTGCAAGGGCAATATATTCAGATGAAGGAAATACAGTAAACTTTAAGAACTATCCATAAGCAATACAAAAGGATTAGAACGGAGTGCAGTTGTGGCTCTGGGGCTGAGAAGGTCTCACTTCACCAGGAGACTACACATCTGCAAAAGAGCACTCAGGCAAGAAACGTCACAGGTTCTTAAGACTCACTTAGGAATTCGTTTCTAGATCAGAGAGGACAGACTTCATCTCTAAAGGTACAGAGAGTGGATATTTTGGCTTTGCAGGTGCATAGTCTCTTTACAACTACTCACCTCTGTCTTTGTAGCTCGGAAGCATCCGTAGGCAATGCACACACAAACGTGTGGCTGTGTCCCAGTAAGACGTTCTTTGCAAAAACAGCTGTCGGGTCAGGTGAGCTTGCAGACCCCTTTCTACATTATTACATGGAAATAAAGACCTGCAAAGTTCTGCAGACTTTAGGGCCAGTACCTATCAAGGTGTCTGATGATTCATACTGTCCTTCAGGCTTGGGTGAATTTATCAGGGTGTGCTAACTTAATGGGAATATCAATTGTACATTTAGTACGCCTCCTTGCCACAGTCTGCAAAAATGTTCAAAATGATTCCCCAGCATCAAAGAAAACAAAAGATGCTTTAAAAAGAAGCAAATGGATTTTAGATAAGAAACAATTACGAATTCGTGTGACAATAGCAGTGATTTTAACTAATATCCCATTTTTATCATAAGGTAAAATAGGTCATAGGGCATATGGGATTCTAGAATATGGGGAATCATTTTGTTTTGGAGATACTGAAATTTTAAATTGGAGAGGTAGGTCATAAAATTTAAGGTGTTGAGTCCAAATATCATTTTCAACAGAAGATTAGTGAAAAACTGTATGACATTTCCCTATGGGCATGCTTTCTGTACCCAAGTGACCTTGGGAATGAGATGGAAATCTTGACCCCTAAAAATATTCCTCCCTAAATTGAGAAAGTCTAGCTAAAAGCTTTTCAGAATTTCGATTACTGAACATAGAGCTCTGGAAACAATAGATGAATCTGAAGTTGAGAGTAACCATTTTTCCATTTTAAAAAATTTGTTGAAGGATGTCATTCATACATGAATATACATAAGCAATAAGTGTAGGAGTCAAAGCTGTGAACTTACAAAACAAAGCTGCATAATAACATACAGGGCTCCCATATGTCACCACACCACCAATACCTTGCAGGGTTGTGGAACATTTGTTACAAATGATGAAAGAATATCATAATATTAATACTAACTATAGTCCATGGCTTACATTTGGTGTATTTCCCCCTATTATTAATACCCTGTATTAGTATTATATATTTGTTATAGTTGATGAGAGAACATTCTCATATTTTTCCTGTTAACCAAAGTCCATCTTCCATCACAGGATTCACAGTGTTGTACCTTCCCATGCCTTGTACAATCCATTAAAAGTGTAGTCAACAATAGGGGGGAGGTATAAGGGATTTTTTCCTTTTGGAGTAATGAAAACATTCTAAAACTGACTGAGGTGACAACATCACAACTCTGTGATGAAACTGAGAGCCACAGAGTAACATTTTCCAAAGACAAAATTGAAGGATAAATGAAAACTTCTACAACTTTATAATAAGCCAAGATTGTGGGGTATGTTTTCTTTTAATAAAACTGTTGATGCAACTTACAGTTCAGAATCATAATCCAATGACTATAAGAACAGTTATCTGCTGATTGTAGGAACTTTGTGTTGGAGATAAGTTTCATATGTTAAACTGGGTTCAAATCATCTGATATCCAAGACCTTGTCATCTACGTGTGACATCTTGCAGAGTTTCAGGCTTTAGAAAGTAAAGTCTTAATCTTTCTTCTAGATTTCCAAAAGGTAAAGCATGTCCTAATATGTATCTATAAAGCATAACATCAGAGACTCTTATCCTTCCAAGTCCATTATCTCATTTAAAAAAATACATCTTCTTCCTCTTTCCTCCCAATTTATTGTAAATAAACTACTTAGGTTATGTTCTTCTGTTCCCCTCGCCCTTAACTTTCATTGTGCAGCTTTCAAGAAGGAAAATCATCTTTGTAATTATCTTTCCATGCTGGAGCCTTTCTTCCATGAGTCCCGCCTCCTGAGATCTAGTGAGTTTCAGTTTGGGAGAGTGGGGGGTAGGAAACAGTGGGTGTTGGGAATGAAGCACATTTAGGCTGCCCTAGCAAGGAAGTAATTCTTTCAGAAAATATTCTGATGAAGAGCCACTGCTCACGTTGCAAATATCTTCACTAGCAGATCTCCAATGTTTTAAGGAAATGCATACCACACAAAAGTGGACGGAAATACACGTTTAAATTGTTTAGGTTGTACACATCATACTAGAATGAAAATTTTAAAAAATAAGACTGCATAACACACACAGTGGACCCTAATGCAAACCAATGGCTACAGTTAATCATACAATTATAAAAATTTGCTTTAATCAATTGTAATAAATGCACCACACTAATGCAAATGGTTAATAATAGGGTGGCATCTGGGAACCCTGTATTTTATGCATGATATTTCTGTAAACCTACAACTTCTCTGATAAAGAAAAATTGTTATGATGCATAAATACGTAGTCAGCTATACACTGGACAACCGAGTAAGCCCAGGTTAGGGCAAAGTCTTCAGTAACAGCTGCTGCTTTTAGCACGTTTTTATCAGGAGGCCAACTCTAGATAGATTATTCCAGACTTCAGCACATAGTTATACCTATCCCAAATTACTTAAAACATTACTTAGCAGGGGCAAGAGAACCAAGTAGCCACTTACTTGGAAATAGTTAAAAGCCATTCGATTCCAAAGACTTGTGCTGCCTTGCTTGCAATACTGATGTCATAGTAAAATTCAATTTTCTTCTTTGCTTCCCATCTAACTTTTAAATGCTGCTAATGCATATTGAAATGAGTTGGCTAAGGGGATTTTAAATGATGCAAGCTTGCCCATGTATTAACTTAAATAACCCTTCATTACATCGCATCGTATCTTCTATATTTTCATCATAAGTTTAAAGCCCTTGCTTGGACTTTGTGCTTGTCTAAATGATTTTTTTAAGGTAGCTATGGCTGAAATAATTAAATCTGAATTCCTCAATTACTTTCAGCTTTATGCTATTTTCCCTGCATCAAGTAGCTCCAAATGCATTAATAATGTAAAATATGCAATTTCAGAAATCAGGAAAACTGATTACTTCAATACAGAGTTTTTCAAACATTTAAAAAATAAACCATAGTAATAAGATATATTTTACATCATGTGTTTAGACATTTATGTAACTATGTATGTGTGTATGTAGGGAAGCTAAAACATTGGTTGCAAGGCTTTTTTTTCTTTTTTTTCTTTTTTTTTTTTCATTCTTCTAAAGATCTACCTAAAGCACAGATATATTTTCTATTCCATTCTATTTAATCAACAAAAAAATTCTGGTTGTAACCCATTGGTAATTGATAGTTTGACGCTCCTGAATTGCAACCCTAAGTTTGAAAAACAGAGTCCCATTAATTAAAAATTTTAATGATATTTATATTTTAAATGCATTTCCTGGTTTTTTAAAATATTCATTTTAATAGAAAGTTACAGAAAAGTACAAAACAGAAATTAAAGCAAGTGTTCTCTCAATTCTAAGATGTTGTCACCATTTTATTTTCGACCCAGTCTTTATTTAATGTATATTTATTTATACTCATATATTAATCAGGTTAGAAGCATAACATGTTACATCTTGTTTTTTTCCACAGTTAACATTATAGTCAGGGCATTTTGCATTGTCTATAAATATTCCTCAAAAGAGAATTTTTAATAACAGAATATAATTTATTATATGGCTTTATAATAGGTGGAACATGGGGAATTTGGGGGATGTTGGATTGTTCTACATGCTCTTGCAATGATGGATACAGGCCATATTAAATTTCATTAAAATTTATAAAAGTGTATGGGCCAAAATGTAAACCATAATGTAAACCATTGGCCATGGTTAATAGTAATGCTTCAATATTTGTACATTAGTTGTAACAAATGTACCATCCACATGTAAAATGTTATTAATAGGGGAAAGGGGAAAAGGGGGAAGATGTTGGGTATATGGGAATCCCCTATATTCTATATGTGACTTTTCTGTAACCTAAAGCTTCTTTGAAGATAAAATGGAAAAAAAAAAAAAAGACACTGGGGGAATAAATGGAAGAAAACGTCACTGTACAAATAAGACAACAGATCTTACAGTGTTGAAAGACATAATGTCAAAAAATTTTTTAAATTTATTTTATTAGTTTTTATTTTTCAAATGTTAATTTTTTGTATTTTATTTGTTATTTTTAAAACTATCATTATTATTTCATTTTCTTATTAATTGTATTTGGTTATTTTGTTGGCTTCATTTTTGAAGAAGTTCTGTTATCACAGAAGGGTTACAAATGTGGCAGGGAAGGATCATTGGTGTGGGGGTGTCTGTGATGGGAGATGTATGGGAGGAGGCTCACCCGGGGCATGCCTATAAGGCATATGAATGTGTTCAAGTAGTCACGGGGCATTGTCATGGTGAGTGGAGATCCATACAGTAACTGAAAGAATACCAAATTCCTATCCTGGGGAGCTCTGTCAAATTCTCTAATGGGACAGCAAGAATCCCCTGAGTACAGGGGCAGTGACTAGTGAAGAAGGATGGACCATCGACGGGCCCTTGATATAATTGATTACTGTACTTATGAATCTTTACTTTTGAAATTGAAACTTATCATGGTATTATAGGTTGCCTAAGAGATACCTCCTGAGAGCCTCAAATGTCGCCTCTCTGTAAGCCAAACTCAGCATATAAAAGCATTACCACCCCCCAACCTGGTGTGGGACATGACTCCTGGGGATGAACCTCCCTGGCACTGGGGAATTATTACCAAGCACCAACTAGCAATGCAACAGAAAAGAAGACCTTGTCCAAAAGGGGGAAAGGTTAAAGACAAATGAGTTTATATGCCTAAGAGACTTCAAAGTGAGTTGGGATGTCATTCCAGAGGTTACACTTATGCATGCCTCCGCAGGATCTCATTGACTGCCACAGTAAATATTGCCTCAAATAGTGGGGCTCCTGAGGGCTCTGGAGACATCCAGACTATATAAGCAGGGTAGACAGCTCCAGAGTTTGGTGCCTTGCCAGTGGGCCTTACTTTGGAATTTATGGTCCCCAGTGTGAGTTGGACTCAGTTGTGGTTTCCCTACACATGGCTCTTCTGCCCCTTCTATTTGAACCTATAGTTAATACTACAGTTGATAGGTGTATACCCAAAAAACTTAAATCTTTGGGCTGTCCATGTGCCAGTTAGGCCCTGAATCTCAACAGAGTTGCAACACCTACTGTCCAGTTCATTGGACTCACCCAGGGTTACTATCAAGGAGATGATGATGGACAACAACCATCCCAAGGGACAAAGAGAGTCTACAACTGCAAGCAAGAGGTCCTATCCATCTGCCCCATGGGATCCAAGCCCTGTCTCAATTAGAGGCAGAGTGGGCGTCACCATCCCAGAACCCTCAAGACTGGGGCGTGAACATGGATTAGAATAGACTTACTGTTATTCTACTACAGACTTATTGTTATTCTAGCAATGGATGAACTTTTATCATCCATTTGGAGGCATTGGCCACCCGAGGTTCTGAGGGGAGGGAGAAGGAAAAATAGGGGGCATTTTTGGGACATTGAAATTGTCTTGAGTGAAGTTGCAATGACAGATACAGGCAATTATATATCTTGTTATAACTTGCAAAATTGTGCGGAAGAGAGTGTATACTATAATGTAAACTATAATCCACGCTTTGTGGCAATGCTCCAATATGTGTTCATCAATTGTAACAAATGTACCACATTAATGAAGGATGTTGTTAATATGGCAAAGTATGGGAGGGGTAGGGAATGGGTAATATGGGAATCCCCTATATTTTTTATGTAATATTTATGTAATCTAAGTATCTTAAAAATTTTTTTTAAACTATATTTAAAAAATTTATTCAACCTATCAACTATGTCGAGTAGTCACGTATTTCCAAAATTTTTATTAATAAAAAAGCATTGCATGGAACATTTTTTTACATAAATCTTTGCATTTCTCTTTGCTTAATTCCTTTTCAAAGTTTCCGAAAGTGGAATTACTACACCAAAAGTTGAATATTGTAAAACTTTTAAAAATCAAATTGCCTTGTGGCACCACCAGCTGTGCCTCAGAATACAATGTCATTTAACCCTTACAACACACACCATCGTCCTTTCTGCAATTTGGTAGATTAAAGAAATGCTTTAATTAGCAATTTTCTATTTCTTGTGAGGTTAAACTTTTTAAAAACTATTATCTACTATTTGTATTTCTTCACTAATGAATTGTGTGTTCATTTCTTCTCCCCATTTTATTCAATTGGGCTATCCTCTTTTTTATTTTTTATATTTTTTTGTGAATTAAGAGCTTTAAACCTCTGTTACAGGTCATCTGTTTGTATTTGTTCTTCAATTCTAAATATGAATTGTTTTTGCATACAGTATTTATTTTTATATTAGGAAGTTTTTCAAACTTTTCCTTTTGTGCTCAGAAAGGACTTCCTTATTTGACATTAAATAAATATTTGCCAAATTCTCTTCTAATTAGACAATTGCTGAATTCTTTACTTTTATTTCTCTAATCTGTTTTACATTTATTTGGTTACAAGGTGTGAAGCAAGAGCCAAATTTAAATATACATATTTTTTCAAATAGATAAAAAAGAACCCTAGAATCATTTGATGAATGATAGATTTTTCACCCTTTGTTTGGAATTGCCTGTTTTATCAAGTAATAAACTCATAGGCTCAGGTCAACTCTTCAATTGATCTCTTTTTCATTCTTGTACAATTCCCGTAATGATTTATTAACATTTTCTCAAGATTTAATACATAGTTTAATTCTTCCACCACTAATTTTTTTGAGTAGTCTCACTTATTCTTTTCGGTGAATTTAAGGATCACATTCTGCCGTTCTAAATAATAATCCTGTTGTGAGTTTGATAGAATTGATGTGGAAATAATTGACATCTTATTACATTCTAGCTTTCTATCCATAAAAATGTTTATTCTGGTGGTCTTGTAAGTTCCTCATCAAAGCTTATTGTTTTCCTCATCTAGGTCCTACACGTTATTAAGTTTGTTGATTACTATTTTAATTAATTTGCTACTGTAAAGGTGCTTCTATCTGGGGAGTCCTTTTTTAGTATATTTTTTTGTGTTGTTTTGAAGTAGTATTTATTATTTTGCTTAATAAATATCCTTCTATATCAGTCTGCTAACATTTTTCCTTAGGAAAAATCATTTTTAAAAAATATATTTTTTGTATCTATCAAGATGATCAAATGATTTTCAGTACCAGTGCTATTAATTGCATTAATAGATTTATTAAAATTAAACCATATTTGTACATGGAATAAAAGTATTGTTTGGTCATTTTTAAATTATTTTAAATCTCTGTTGGATTTTATTTTTAACTATTAGGTGTTTAAAATTCTATACTCATAAATAATGTGAGACATCCATGAATAATGTAGAGCTAACGCTATTCATCATGGTGAAAGACGGAATCCTTTCCTCCTAACATCAGAAACAAGACGAAATGGCCACCCTCGCTACTTCTAATCAACATTGTACTTTATCAGTACAAAGAGACGGCTGGAAGTTAGGACTGAAGAAAATGAGAATGCTCATTCATCAATTGCATCCTGTCTCGTGTCTTCCTTACGTAGAGTGTGAAGTAAAATAATAAATCAACTCAGAGCTGGATCAGACAGCAGAAACACAACAGCCACACAGATTTTAGAATTCCTGAACAGTTGAGGCTCACAGCAGCCCTCTATAGAGAAACAAAAATACTCAACATGATGTTGCAAAGTTGAAAAGCTAATGGCTGCATTCCTACAATGACAGTGTCAGTTATAGCCCAAAGGACATCTTAATGGGTATATGTTCTGAGGTAAAAGGGTGAACTTTTGGAGTAGGTTGGGAATTGTAGGCAACTAGAAAGATAAAACAGGTAGTCCTCTTTAAAAAACAAAACAAGACTTGGATTCTATATTCCCAAGTGAAAGAGCTATTTACTGGCAAAGAGCAGTCTGTCAATACAGTCAGCTCAAGAAACAACCAGGCTTCGCAGGGGAAGGGTGGTCCCCGAAACACAAATGCCACAAAGACTTTACATGCTCGTTGATACCTTCCCTTCCCTTTTCCTTTCTGCAGCCTCCTTCTGAAGACTTCTCCGCTATTCCTATCAGACTCAGGTTGCCCGAGCTATTTTAGGGAAGTCCCCTCAACTATCCCATCCCTCTCAGGTCTCCTATGGCGTCAGCCTGAGCTTCTCCCCTGGGAAACTGCCCCTGACCCAGCTTTACCCTTCCCTCCAGTCACGGCCACCACACCTGCTTGAGGACAGAAAGTGCATTACCTGACAGAAGTTACACAATTAGAGAGAGAAGACAAAGGTTTCAGCTTACCAAGGGCTAGTAACAACTGAAAACAAACTTGTGAACCCAACATCAGGAGGAAAGTATTTCTTCATTCACTGATCTTAAAATACGATTTTAGCAACTGGCCAGAGTCTGACTGAAAACGCGTTAGAACAATATCGTTCCTCAGGTATGAAAGACATTCGACTCCTTGGGAAACACATGAGCTCTTCAAGAGGTAAATGGTAATCTCCTGCTGGGATACAGTATTTGTAGGAAGACTACGATTACAATTAAACAGACAGGTTTGTTTCTCAAAACTGTGTAGCTGTTGATTAAATGCTGCATATTTGTATCTTAGGAAAGGAAGATGATACTTACTGGCATATTATTTAGGACAGAAAGACGAATCATTTTTGTAGCTTTTAGAATATATGTTTATATAGTAATTATTGCATTTTTAAAAGTTTTGGAGTCTGCTCTCTGGGCAGCGTGTTAGTTCTTCCTGAAGAGTGTGGAAATGCGGGGCATCATGTATCCTGATGCACTAGAAAGGAGGATTCCAGGGTGCCACAGCTTCCCCCTCTTTGGGTTCTGGTGCCAAGTGCCCTAGAGCTGGGGGGCTGGACTCTCTGTGGTGATCCACTAGCCTTGCTTTGTAAACACCCTCAGCTATTAACCCCAGCCTTCTCTTATGCTGCATAGCCACACATTTAAAAAAGATTTTAACAATATTTTTGTTAATGCAGTAAATTGATGACTAGTTTTCAACAGGCTACTGGGGGATGGCCAGCAAAATGTATCACCTTCTTTAATATGAGTGTAATGAGAAGAAAGGGAAGGCCGAGATTCCCACACCAAGCACGGCATAGCTTCCAAGAACTGTGATCAGTAAACAGCAGTTATGAATTATCACGGCAGCCTAGCAATGTTTCCTTCTGCTATTCCATGTTGACTGTTGCAAAATTTGAATCTGTGTAATTATTGGAAAGAACATGCACTTTAAAATGAATGTGGGTTCAGCTCCTAGCTCTGCCATTGACTGTGATCTGTGGCAAATTATCACTGGAGATCCCTGGGAGTGATGGATAGTCAGTTATTACTGGAGAGCCAGTTTCAGTAAAGTGGAAATTAAAATCTACCTTTGCTGGGTTTAGGTGAGGATTAAATAAGACGGTGTAGAAAAGTGCTCAGTAAATGTGAATTAATTTATACCTTTGTACTCTCTGTAGCACCCAGCACAGCTTGAAAGGTGCTTATGGAATAAATGAAAAATAGACTCTGTAACCTGATCCATTGCTGAAGGTCACTATAATAGCCTTCAGATCCTTACCCACGGCGCTTCTCCTTCTTTAATGACAAGAATCCTGATTATGAAGCAAAAAGGAAAAAATCCTCTCTCTATATTTTTTATTAGTGAAGCCTATTAGAGTCTAAAAATTCCTTGCCAGCAGCCAACTTTGATATTTTGGTAGAGCAGAAGTGAGAGTTGAGCATTTGGGGAAAGGAAAGAAGGAAGGGAGGAAGGGAGGAAGGGAGGGAGGAAGGGAGGGAGGAAGGGAGGAAGGGAGGGAGGGAGGGAGGGAGGAAGGGAGGAAGGGAGGGAGGGAGGGAGGGAGGGAGGGAGGGAGAGGGGAAAGAGGGAGGGAGG
>JAKSZT010000049.1:3828685-3900697 GCA_026826555.1 Tolypeutes matacus | reverse complement strand
GAGGGAGGGAGGGAGGGAGGGAGAGGGGAAAGAGGGAGGGAGGGAGGAAGGGGGAATGGGGGAGGGAGGGAGGGGAGGAAGGGAGGAAGGAAGGAAGGAAGGGAGCTGTGAGCTATTGAAGCAAATACACAGTTTATAGTAAAAGTACTAGAAATTTCAGAATCCCCAAATTTTGACTCCATTTCTTTAAAAATCCTGACTTGGTACCAAAAGTTATACTTAAATTTCATGTCCAAATACGTAAAAATGTGGGCAGAAAAGAGCAGTAGCTTTTACTTTGTTGTTGACTCGGAGAATGGAAGGTGAAGCCCTGATGTGTTAGGTGAGCTGTGCTGCTGTAAAATGCTCTCCTTTTACCACTACATGTTTGTCCCATAGTGCTCAAGATCAACAGCTCCTGGTTTTCCATGGACAAAGTGTGAATCAGCTCACCTCTGCCCTGCCAAGACAGCCACCCTGGAGTGTGACCAAAGAAAGGTCTTTATTCCAACCGATTATTTCATTATAAAGAAGTCTTAGATTTTTTTCATGGAATGCTGCAATGTAGAATAAATGGGTTGATATCTTTAGACTCCTAGGGAACTTTAGCAGAAGCTTTTCTTTCTTTACTCACTTTGGAACCATAAGCATATAGAGAACGTCAAGGGAATACAAAGGAATACATTTATACCCCTCTCTTCTGGAGCAGCTGAAAACCTGCCCCTGAGCAAAAGCAAAATGTCTCCGTCTCTCTCTGTTTCCAATTTCCCTCTCTGATATTGCTTTTAAGAGAAAAAAAATGTATCTAATTGCAGTTGATTTGAGTCCTGGGAAATAGGAGAAGAAAGAATGACTAGCTGGCTTGGGAAGGTTCATATTGTTTAATGAGGAAAATACACATTAAATCACTGATTTTCGAACTCTTTTCTGAGTTCAAAGTTCAGTTTTGCAGAGGCCAGCAAAAAGGATGTTGGAGCCGGGCGGGGATGGAAGGACTTGGCTGCCAGTCTTGGCCACAGACTGTCCCCAGCTAGATCTGATATTAGTTGTTTTGAATTTGGAGTTTCAGTCTTCAGAAAATGTTTTTCCTTGTTTGGCAGACTAATGTACTCCTGTTTAAACTAAAAAAGTTTGAGGACCATTCCACTAAATCATTTGTACCCTTCACCTCGCTAAGTAATCTAGGCTTGTGTTCATTGTTCTTATACTGCAATTAAATCTTTCCGACAAGTCTTATGAGCTCATGTGATATAACATTACATTGGCAGGACACCATCAGGAGGGCAGAGCTTTTTCTGTGTGTCCTCAGGAGGTACAATTTAAGGCAGCGCAATGCCGGACTAGGGAAACCACGTGGATATGGACAGTGAGCTCTCCTAAAAGACATTTGTTCCGTGATTTTTGTGATAATGCCCTTCTATATCCTCCAAGAGAGACTATATTTGTGAGATAACTTTCCCGTAGTTCAGGTAAAATTAGAAAATCTTTTTATAAATTTTTGCTGGTTCACATCAGTCTATATTAATCATTCAAACCTGAAAACAGTCATCATTGCATTTCATTAATTTATTTTCATCAGAGAACACTGTGTATCTCCATTCACTTTGTCAATCATAGTAAACTCAGCTTCATATTCTAAACTCTTAAGATTGACTACTCCAAGTAAAAGTGAATTGAGTTTGGAGTTTGCGATAATATTACCCAAGACGGTTCCCTTATTATTTAAAAACCTCGTGTTTTAGGGGGAACTTAAATCCAGCCGTGTATCTACCATTGAGTTCAGTTTGCCTCTGGAAGCCTACGTTTGTCATACCAATGCTTAAAAATGTAAGATATGCAATTTTAGGTTTTGGTAGTCAGAGAGCTTTGTCTTTGCTGCTAGGCTTTCATTGTGCTTTCTTCATTGTGCTCTGTGAGCTCTTCTGGAAAGTTCCTTCTCTGAGATGGCGCTGCCCATTGCATGCTAACACAAAGTTCTAGTCTTAAAATGGTCTCTGCTACCTTATTTGCTTGCTTTATCCTACATCAGATTTGTCAGGCATATGAAATATCAAATTGCCAAATGCTAATTTTATTAGAGTTTTTTGCAGTGCCTGGGTACAAATGCTCTATGTCTTATTAAAGGCAGCCTAAAAAGGATTTTAAGGATTTTGGTGTGAAGCAATTTTCTGCTTCATCAGCTTCAGTTGGTGTCACCTTATGTTAACAGAAGCATGTTATGGATATGCAGTGTGTTCTCCAGAGCTGCTTTTAATGACTTTGATGTAATATTTCAGAGCCACACCCCTTTAACTCAGATAGACAAATATTTACATCGAGAGCCAAATAAGCGTATGTAAAATGCTTATTTAGAGCTGGCTCTCCTTCTTCAGACCACACACCCCGTCCACCAGCACCTCCCGAGTCTTTATTACTGATTTCCAAGCGCTCCTCTTTCCCTATTTGCTGTTGCTTCCTCAGGCAACACGGATGGAATTGTCTCATTTATCCCAGTTCACTGCTTACCTCGCTCCTCCCTCATCATCGATCAACACTTTTCTCCAAAATGGATTACTGTGAATAGCTATTTTACCTTTTTTCCACCAGCCAACCCATTAGGGACATGTCCTCCGTTTGCCCCACAACAAAGGGCACGCACTACTCGGGCCTGGGGGCCACGTGGTCTTTGCGGGGTGATGGAGAAAACTGCGGGAACCTAAAACCTCCCGCTCCGCCTCGGGTCCTGGCGGCTGTGAGGGCTCGATGCCACGCCAGGACGCGGTGACCGTGTAAGCGGCAGGACACCTCCGGGCCGGGACCCTGGGGACAGGCACCACCCAGGGCTGGCTCTGGACACCCGGCCCAGGGGGCTCGGAGAGCCGGCTCGCCCTGCTGCGCAGGCGCCGCGGGTGGGGGCCGGGCCAGGCCTGTGCGCACGCGCAGAGCCGCTCTAGGCCAGGTTTGCCTGGCGGGCGCTCCGGTCGCGCATGCGTTCTTGCTCACTGTGTTATTTCGGATAATCCCGGTTTATGCTGACATACTAAAATGGAAGGGCCTGAAATATTTTGAGGTCATTCTTCAAAAAACATGGCATTGAGTGTTATTCTTTCCTTTCACAGATCATGTGTTGGGTGATGCAGAGAGCGATTTAGGTTCCATCTTATGATACATGAATAGAGAACGACAGAATAAGGTGGCATTGGGGTAATTCTCCACTACAAAATAATAAACTCTGCAAAAACCAGTTTTTGTTGCATGACATTTTAATTGATTAATTACAGCTTTTTGTTGTTGTTGTTGTTGCCTAAGAGAACTCTGCACTATTTTCATTGCTTTCTCCCAATCGCTGTGTTTTTCCCCTCCATGAAGACTCTATCTTGCTAATCACGTACTTTGCAGGACTATAAGCTCAATTATTGTTAAAGGAAACTTTCTATGTACATTTTATAACAAACCCTGCAAAGAAGGTTTAAATGGAGGTTGGTGGAAATAAGCTAATGAAACCTTTGCAGTGGTCAGAGAGCAGGGGCCGCTTGCCCTTTCCTGATGGACGGTTCTGCTATGGATGGCTTCTTCACAAAAGCATAGTGCTGGGTGAAGCTAGGCCGACCTGTGGCTGGGCCCAGAGAATGAAGAAGTTTCAACTCTGGCATTTAATTTTTTTCTTTACCTCTTCAAATACCCATCCTTTAAAATTTTTTATTTTAAATCTTGGCTCCACCATGACTAGTTTTGGGGCCTTGGGGAAGCATCTCAACCTTTCAATTCTCATTTAGTCTGTGAAACAGGGATTCCAGTGTGACTGCAGGGTCTGCATGAGTTAACAGAATTAAAAGACTAGAGGAAGAAAAGGGTTTCGTGTGGTGCCGGCACTCAGTAAAGTCAGGAGGAGAGGTAGCTCTAATGATTGTTTTACGCATCTCCATGTGGAAGGACCTCCTACTCTTAGCACACCCCTGCTCACTCTCGTTTCTTTCAAAGGTCTTGCAATGTAGCAGTGGCGGCAGCAGAAGTAAATCTGGGCAACAATAAGGACGCAGCCTGTGCTGCATGCAGAGGAGAGTAGTGAATGCCAATCAGACTACTAAAGGGGTCTCTTCTACCCATCAGAAGGGGCTTTTTCAGGAATATATAACTGGTCTATTTCCTAGGAGAATTGACCATTAGAAATCTTTGCAGCCAAAGTCATGATTCATGGAGAGAATAGCTCTCATCTGATGAATGCCCCTGGAAGGGAACATTTAGGAACCAAGCTGAAAAAAGCAAGTCTTACCAATCCAGAATCTGCCTATAATAGCTTTCTATAATATCCTAGAAAAGGAGAATTTGATTGCTAATCTTTGTTCAACCAATAAATCTTATTTTCATCCTGAAATACCTTCTTCTTTGTTTTCCCTAATTGCATATACCAGCTGGTTCAGATTGCCCAAGAGTTATATAAAACGATAGTTTTAGATGTTCTTAGAACTAAAGAAATAAGAGGATTGTTACACGCATTGCGGAATTACTGGATTCCCTGCACTTTTCCACCAATGACAGAATTCCTGGAGTATAATTTCCCCCAACAAGTCCTCATAGGCATTTTTAATGGGTAAGATGGTATCTTTGACTCAGGAATTGGCAGAAAATAAACTCGTTAGCATTTAGAAAAGATCATAAAATCTTAACTAGTATGTTCAGATCAAGAGATATGAAATAGGGAAATTTCAACTTTTCTGGAGAATAGATTTTAACAGAAGGGGGAAATCAGAAAATATCTCAATGACATCTTTATCATTTTCTTACACAAAAAGAGCTGCCTTGAACATGTGCATGATGTATTTTGAATGTCTTTCTATCTTTTTACATGAAATCCCAGGCAGGGCAGTGGTTGAACCATAGACTACTTTATTAAATACTCTCTTTTGCTGTACCAGCCTTTTCAAGATAAGACTATTAATCTAAGATTCTACCAATATTCAAAATTCATGTCAGTTTTTCTTTTTTTAAAGAAGGCAACTCTGAATTTTGCTTTTTAAAAAAATTTATTCCCTTGTCTTTAAAGATCTTTTTTTTTTTTTTCCAAACTAATTTTGCACTTACAATTTCTAAATTGAATGAATGCAAATTTGTTCTTGGGCAATTAACTTTTAATTATTTCCCGGGGAACTCATTATTTTATTAGTGCCAGCACATTAAGGAAACTCAATATATGATTTAGCACTAAAATGGTCCATTTTTAGACATTCAGTGTATGTTTGTTGGATTGAATTTGTTGAAGTTTAACTTTCTAAAATATATACCATATAAAATTCAGTCACTACAGTTGGTAAACATAGAAGCAAAACTTTAAAATCACTTGGATAATCTTGAAAAAGCCGCTATAAACAGATGTGATGTTAAATAATTCTACAGATTTATCTCTTCCTTGCCAAATGGTGCTCAGATGGAAAGTGAGCATAGCACTTGCTGGCTGAAAAACCAAAGAATGGAAAACCATTTCAAGTAGTACTTGCTACCAAGAGACTTGGCTCATCTCTTTAGAGTGTGGAAAAAAGAAAGTTGGTTTCCATTCTTTTTCATATCCATCCATAAACACTATTTATGAAGGGGACAAAGACCAAAACACAAAGTAGATAGATAGGTAGACAGCAAGATAGATTAAAAATACCCCATATTCTATGCATTTTATATCCAAAAAACTAAAAAATCAAATACCATCATTTCAGAGGAAACAACTATAGCCTATACATTCAGCAATGATAATTTGAGACTCATGAAATATCCTTTACTTTTGAATTTTTCTGATAAGAGTATTCCAGACTTTCCTGATATATTTTAATATATATTGCATTCCCTTCTTTGGAAAATATTTGTTTATTGATTGATTGGTTTAGTGTCAGTAATACATGCATGTGGTAAAAACTTCAAACTTTACCAAAGGGAATAAAATGAAATATAACATTCACTCTGCACTTTAACAAGCTTCCATGGAAACTCTTAACTATACTAACATATGAGAACTACTGAAATTGGGTCCACTCAGTTTTAAAGAATATAAGAATCCAAAATATCTAGAAGACACATGTCATCTGCTGGTTTGCCATTTTAGGATATAGAGTCAATGTGCTTTCTTATTTGTCCAGGATTAGACTGCTAGTTGGTGGCTGTGGCACCAGCTAACTAGTCACCCAGTCCAGTGACCCTCGGTCCAATAGTAATAGTGGTATTTTTCATGCCCTTTGAATAATTTGAGAATGCTCATGCAATTCTGGGCTGCACTGGAAACTTGGATGGCTGGACTGTTAGGTTCCCTGTGACACGGAAAGCCCAGTACACCTCACAAAGAAGAGAGGGCAAAAAGAGAGACTCTCACTGAGTCTAGACTTTGCCTAGTGTGGTGACTAGTTTCAGATGAATGGATTTACACACTTTGAACAGTTTTCTGCCTGCAATCAGAAATGATAGCAATTCTCTTACTATTTTGGCTCGAAGCATGATCATAAAGCATTCCCATCAACTGGACTTCAATTAAATTATTTTATTGGCTGGAAATTTCAGCAAGGGCATACTTTCTCTCAAAGACAAAAAAACTTGGAATTTTTAGGTTTATAAATACCTTCCTATTTTGTATTTTTAAACTTGGCCTTTGGTTTATATAAAGGGTGTTATTCTTAGCTATTGAAATATTTGTAACTGGTAATCCTGATATGTAAATGGAGGTAATTTCAACTTTAAAGTAATTCAGCATATTGGACAATGAATCAATAAAAGTTTATCACACTCTTCATGCTTAATGAATGCTACATATTCAGGTCCCTAGGACACTAGGTGCATTTCCAAGCAGAAACTCATCTTACGCCAATTCACGGAAATAAGCCTCAAACTATAATTAATTTTGGACCAGGGCTCCTGGATTTCCTAAAAGGCTTCTGTGTAATTATTAGGTGGGCTTCACACCTAATCGCCAAAGCCAGTGGGTTTCCTTATGTGAGAAAATCATGTGATTGCTGCCTACAAGAAGCTTCAAAAAATGAACGCAGAGAAAAAAACATGAACTTAAGGCTATAACTTCAACAGGGCAACAGGCCATGGTTTGGTTCAGGCTGTAAAAGTACAGGTACAGGCTGTAAAAGTACAGGTACAGGCTATAAAAGTACAGGTACAGGCTGTAAAAGTACAGGTACAGGCTATAAAAGTACAGGTACAGGCTGTAAAAGTACAGGTACAGGCTATAAAAGTACAGGTACAGGCTGTAAAAGTACAGGTACAAAAGTATATGACCTAAAACTTCTTTGAAAACAAAATGAAAAATAGTGAGACACTGGAGAATGAGTAGGGGAAGGTGCCACAGTTCAGACAGGACACCAGATATTGTGGTGATGAAAGGCAAAATGTCAAAAAAAATTTTTTTTTAATATTTTTCATTTTTTAAAATATCCCAATCATTTTATTTTATTTTTTAAAAATTTTTATGCATTTTATTTCTTATATTTAAACTTATTATTGTTTCATTTTCCTATTAATTGTATTCAGCTACTGTAATGGCATGGGAGGATGGGGGATGCATGGGAGGAAGTTCATCTGAACATACATATAAGGTATGTAAAAATGTTCAAATGTTCACGGGGCATTGTCACAGTGAGTGGAGACTCACACAATCACTGAAAGAATACTGAATTCCCATCCTGGAGAGCTCTGCCACATTATCTAGGGAGCAGCAACAGTCCCCCAAGTGCAGGGGCAGTGACTGGCAAAGGAGGATGATCCACTGATGGGCCCTTGATATTGACAACTAGGCTTATGAGCCTTTGCTCTTGTAATTGAAACTTAGCCTATTGTTATGGGTTGCCTCCTGACAGCCTCCTTGTTGCTCAAATGTGGCCTCTCTCTAAGCCAAACTCAGTATATGAATGCATTACCATCCCCTCAGTGTGGGACATGACTCCTGGGGATGAGCCTCCCTGGCAACGAGGGATTAATATCAAGCACCAACTAGTAATGCAACTGGAAAAAGACCTTGAATAAAAGGGGGAAAAGGTAAAGACAAATGAGTTTATATGGCTAAGAGACTTTAAGGTGAGTCGGGAGGTCATCCCAGAGGTAATGCTTACGCACATATCAGCAATATATCATAGACTTCCAAAGTGGATACTACCCCAAATAGTGGGGCTCCTGAAGGCTCTGGAGACACTCAGGTCCTATGGTCAGAGTAGATAGCTCCAGAGTTTGATGTCTTGCCAGTGGGCCCTACTTTGAAGTTTGTGCTCCTGGCAGTGACAGAGTTATACTTAATTATGTCTTCCCTGCAAATGGCTCATCTGTCCCTTCTATTTAAACCTATACTTGGTGCTGGTGTTTGTAGGTGTATGTCCAGAGACTCAGTTCTTTGGGCTGTCCATGTGCCAGCTGGGCCTGGAACCTCAGCGGAGTTGCAACACCTACTCTACAGCTCATTGTACTCATCCAGGACAACTGGCAGAGAGATGATGATGGAAAACAGCCATCCCAGGGAATGGAGAGAGTCTGCAGCTGTAGGCAGGATAGTCCATCCATCTTCTCCATGGGATATAAGCCCCCTCTCAATTGGAGGTGGAGTGGACGTCACCATCCCAGACTCCTCAGGATGGGGGAAGAGCTATGGACTAGAGTGGACTTACTGGTATTCTACTATAGACATATTGTGATTCTAGCCATGGAAGAAATTACAACCGGAGGCTCTGGGGGCAGGGAGAGGGAAAAGCAGTTGTAATACGGGAGCTTTTTTGGGACTTGAGAATCATCTTGAGTGATGTTGCAACAACAGATATAGGCCATTTTATATCATCACATAACATGCAGAACTGTGTGGAGAGAGTGTAGACTACAATGTGAACTATGGCCTATGCTTAATGGCAAAGCCCCAGGATGTGTTTATCAATTACAATGAATGTGCCACACTAATGAAGGATGTACATGAGGGAGGGTGTGGGAAGTATGGGGAGTAGGGCAAATGGGAATCCATATATCTTTTGTGTAACATTTACATTATCTAAGTATCTTTAAAAATAAATAAATAAAATAAAATATATGTTTAAAAAAAAAAAAAGTGTAGTGAGGGGACTGGGAAAAATAAACCCAGAAACCAGATTTGGGGTACAGTTGAAACATAAAATTATTTCTGGATTAAATCATAAGCCCCATGTGAACAATAAAATGTTTATTCATTGCAGCATAAAATATGCCAAGAAAAATAAATGAAAAAGCCATAAAATGAAAAAAACAGCAACAAAAACATTTAAACAAGTCCATTATCCTGACTCTACTGATTTGACTTGCCATTCAACAGTAGTGGATATTTGATTCTCTTCTCTTAACTTTAAACTTTGGGGACAAAATTGGGTCTTGTAGCTAAATCAGACTAACAGAAGTTTAACAGAAGTCTTCATATGCCCCCCAAGGATTCCAGTGGCGTTGCCCCTCACCTGAGGGCTAGTTCTGGGTGAGCAAGCAGGCAAGGCTCAGGGTCTAATGTCTCCAGCGCCAGCCTGGGCTGTGGGGGGTGTGGCTAAGGCGAGATGGCACTGTGGGCTTGCTGTGAGCAGCTTGTGGCATGAAGGGTAGCCGCTGTTTCTTTAAGTCCTGGAGCCACACTCAGTGCTGCAAGTGTGCCCCTGTGGAGGGCGCACAGGAAGCAGAGTGAGCAGAGGCATATGTATGTGCCCCTGGCACTCCTACTCAGGAGCAGAAGGTGGGCAAGGGTGGAGGGTGGAATCATGGCACGTTCTCTCCTTCTCTCTCTCCTCCCCAACATGGGCAATTTCTGAATGCTAAGCAAGCACATGAAATGAATACATTCTATTTTCAAAATTAGCAAAACCTTTTTTAACCCTTAATTAATTTTGCTTGACTACGTTTTATAGTGCTACTGAATTATTAGCAGTGTATTGCTGACTTTATACATTTTCAAAAGTCTTTGAAATATATTATATTCGATCCTTTCTGTTTCTCCTTTTTGTTACTGCAATCCAATTCATTAACAGAAAATAATGGCCAGTGCTGCTGTATGCTCAAGGAAATGCAATAGAAGTAATAAGATGGGAAGAATATAGAGCTGTTGTTAGGAAAAGTCTTCTCGTGCTCCTGTCATATGTCTTCTTGAACAAATATGTTGTGCTATCTGCTTCAGATTCATGACTTCACTATTAACAGGGGGTGTGCCTTTTCTATTTATTCTTTTAACGCATAGAATTACGGAATGTATTTATTCCCAGGTGTTTTTTTTACCAGTCCCAATCTTATTACTTTGATTGGAGCTAAGAAAGTACTAGGGGAAAATTCTTTTAAAGTGTGCACCAAAAGATATGCTCCCCAGTGTTTGGCATGGTATTTTTTGTAGCAGCCTAGTTATCTCTGTAGCCATTTGGTTGACACTGACAAACCCAATGGAAGGTAACAGTCAAAGAGGCAATTAGAGAGCTCACGGAAGTAGACGTTTCTGGCCACTATAATCTGCCTAATTCAGCCCGTCCATGTGGTCAGATACAGGCCAGGCATGGTGCTGGATGCCATGGGAGATGCTACAAATAAGACAGTGGTCCTTCCCTGTACGGGCTTTATATCCTCTTATTTCTCCCTGGATGGTGTCTTATTCTTTCCTCAACTCCATGTGGCAAAACTCCAAATATAAAAGGTTATGTAAAGAAAAGTAACACACTCATGCCTGTCCCCAGAGACAAACGCTGTTACCATTCTCGTAAGTCACGTTTCAGAGATATCCTCTGACTATATGAACCTGCAAGGATATGAATATACTTTAAAATAATTTTAGGTAATGGAAAATCAGCACTAGACCTCATCAGGCCACGCCTCAAGGTTGTTCCTGGAACCTCTTCTCTCCTCAATTCACACTCCCTCCATGGGTGGGCTCACTCAGCCCCGTGAATTCAAACCCTCTCGGTACCACAATGATTCTCATCTCAACACTCAGCCAGACTCTGGTCCTGGGATTGCCGGCTTCCGTGTCCCCACCTGCTCAGCATTCCCACCTGAAGTCCAGCAGGTACCTCAAACCTAACTTGTCCCAAACCAAACTCTTTACTTCCCCCCACTTAGCCTCTGTTTTTTGTGCTGATATTTATCTCATAAAACAAGAGCCAACATCCACCAAGTTGCTCAAACGAAAATCTAGGACGTGTCCCTGATTCTGAGCTTCCCTCTCCCTGCACTGCTAATGCACCAGTTATTTCCGTCTCCTTCCAAACTGCACCTCACATTTGTTCATCTCTCCCGTCTCCATATTCATTATCCTTGTCCAAGCGGCTACCAACTCCGCTTACTGTGGCACTCACCCCCCACTCTTCTCTGCCTTTTCATTCTTGCCCACCCCCGCCCAAGTAAAATTTACTTTCCTTGGTGCAGCCAGATTTGCATTCACATCACTTCTCTGCTTATGTTCGTCTTGAACCTAAAGGTTTCCCACCACTCTTAAATAAATCCCTCGCTGGCTTACAAAGCCATCATGTCCTGGCACTTTGCCACGTATCCCTCACACCCTGCCCACAGCCTCCCAACCCACTGAGCTCCTTGCCTTTCCTCAGCAGATCAAGCCTGCACCCCCGCGGACCACTGCCCTTGCCCACCACTCTGAAATCCTCCCGTTGGTGGAGCTGGCTCCCTGTCCTTCAGGTCTCAGGTTAATTGCCAGCTCCTCCAACCATCCAGTTCAGAGCCACCCCTGGCTCTTTGGAACTCAGCAGATCACTCAGCATCATCTGACTGTTCTGTTTAATTATAAATTTGTTTGTTTTCCAGCTTGCTCAGCCTAATATCAAGGTCCATGTGGGCTGTGGCTTTGAGAAACTCTTGATTATTTTTCAAACAACCTCAGTGTTTAAACCAGTGCCTGGCATGTGGAAGGTATTTGACTAATTGTTAAGTAAATGAATGACTGGATGAATCTTTTAAGGGTCAAAAAATATTTTCAGTTTAAAGTAAGCCTTTTGGATGATGATGGCTGATGACGTGATGCTTGTCTCAAAAGCGCAAGGTCCCATACGCATCATACCAGAAACTCAGCTCCAGTTCTCTTGTTAATGTTTCTCTACATCCTTTGATTTCTTCTGGCATAACACCCATCACTACAAACTCTATTCCCTGTGTATCTATTTGTTTAAAGTCTAACTCCCAGTACTCATTCTGTAAGTTCTAAGAGAAGTAATTTTTTTTCTCTATTATTCACCACAGAACCCACCATCTAAAATAGTAATTGAAAATAGGGACACTCAAAAATTGTTGCCGAAGGAGAGGAAATATAAAATATAGTTGAAAGTGACTGATTCAGGTTATTAGCTTGGAGTGAAGACACCGAAACTGCCTTCCCTAGAAGAAATGGGCCTAGGATTCTAAGTAAACAGCCCTGATCAAAGCTCTCCTCATATGTTCCTATAACTCAAATTCTCTTAGACCTTGGGTAAGCCACTACAAGCAGTCTGCCTTACACTTTGCTCCCTGAAAATGGAAATTAAATGAAATAAACAAACCAATTAAAATTATCTTATCTTGTTTTAGAGCAAGTTCAACTTGAGAGTTCAGTCATCACCACCAACTGATTATCATTCAGGGATAAATGAGCACAAAGGAGAAAGTAAGAGTAATGGAAGAAAAACATCTGAGAGGCAATTTTTATGCCACATAGGATAATACTTCCCTTGTTTTATTGGATTTGTTAATAAAAGCTCTAAAGTCTGGGGAAATACTGCTGGGCAGAAAAAGTAATGTTTTGAAGCTCACAGGTCTAAGGAGAAATTAATAAAATGCAGTGGGGAAATTAACCTGAACAAAAGTGCAATGAGCCATAGTTAAACCAATTAATTAAACGGGTTTTGATATGTCTATAACTTGGTTGCTGAAGAATTAAAAATGAATCCAGTATTTCAAATCAGTATTTGGTATTCAAGAAATTACCAAATGGTAACATGCAGAAAACATATTTTTATAGTGTTCTTTGATGAATTCCTTCTCCTTCATATGCATTTCCACCTTTCTGTTCTTGAGTAATCTTAAAAAATGATACTTTCAAAGTACACCAAAGTCTTATGCTTTGTTTCATTTTCTACATTCTTCTTGAGCCAATTTCAAAATAATGTAACTTTCTTGCAATATTAATGATAAAAAGACTCATTTCTCAGTGGTAGGTCTACCAAGCAAGATTAGCTTGCTTGGTAGACCAACAGCCAGACAGGTGTGAGGCAGGACAGGTGAGGCATAAAGACCACGGCTTTGGGAGTCACATAGATCAAGGTAAGACCCAGCTCAAGGAACTCAGCTCCTGTAAGTTTATGAGTTAAATATATTTTTTGAAAATCTCCTTAGCACAACATCTGACAGAGAAAGCTCCAAATAAAAGGGAAGTATTAACAATATAGGCCGTTTCCAACTTGCAGGTATCTTGATTGACAAAATTGGTTGGAACTTTAAACATATATTTCCCCCAAAAATATAAAAAAATAAATGAAAGAATTAGTGGAAGGTAGGTTTCTTGACTAGTTTGCAAACCTTCATTTACCATGATATGATTCCAGCAGCGAATTATCCTGATAGTATTCTGGCTAGGTTGGGAATTAGTCCTGGTTTTCTTGAGATGTTCCTGTTTTTAGCACTGAACATTCCAGTTCCAGACAAAGCTAATAATGATGCCTTCATTCTGAATCACTCAGGATTCATTCATTTATTCATATAATTCTTCTGCAATACCAGGAACCTTCTTGGGTGCTGGGTATATGTGATGGCTTGAAGTTCTTTTACGAATCCTCAAAAGAGAAAGATTATGTGGGGCCTTTGTGATTGGACTATGTCAATGAGCCATGACTCAGGTTGGGTCTCTGCCTTCTTACTGGAGTTTTATATAAATGGAGACACAGAGAGAGACACACACAGAGAAAGGAAGCTGCCATTTTTGACCCTGCCATGTGAGAGAAGACAAAGCTTAAGCACAAAACTGCGAAGAAGCTGAGCCCACACAGCAGCTCAAGATGGAAGAGATGAGCCACATTCCTCATAGTCCACAGATGAGCTTGGAAAGAAAGTGGAGCAGCCGAGACACAGAGAGGAGGCTGAGAAAGAGACAAGGCTTAGGCCTAGCTGTCCGCAGCTGGGCTCAGGGAGGCAGTGAGCCCGGAGGGCACGGCAGGGACTTTGGCTGAGATCGGCTGCCATCTTGCTTCCCCACATGGCAGGACCCCAAGATTACCAGTAGCTGACTCTGGTGAGAAAGCAGCTCTGATGGCGCCTTGATTTGGACATTTCACAGCCTCGGAGCTGTAAGGTTTTACTCTAAATAAAATTCCCATAATAAAAGCCAGCCCATTTCTGGTACTTTGCATCAGCAGTCCTTTGGCAAACTAAGCCACTACATAAGGAAAAATGGGTCCTTGCCCTTAGGAAACCTAAAGCCCAGAGAAGGAGACAAACAAGTGCACAAGCATCCACAGCCCTCTGCTAAATGTTAAGGTGGAGGCCTGCCCAGGATGCCAGGCAAGCAGAGGGAGGGCGCCCGCAGTGGCTTGGGAGATTTCTCAGGGGAGGCGACTGCCAAACCGGATCTTCAGGGCGGTATAGAACCCAACCAACAGCTTCTATTGAAGTCTTGTGGGCATTTTCACGTCTGAGCTCTGTATTATTTCAACATACATGTTAAAATGCCTTCTCTGTAGATGTGCTTTGGTTGTTATTTAAACAGATTTTGAATAAATTGATATGCATGATTTCTTTATGGAATCTCAGCAAAATATGAATGTCAATCACCGCGAGCCCTTGATTTCACAGCAATTCCACTCTGGATATACAGCTAATTTAAAACTTTTAGAAATGATAACAGCCTGCCTGCTTGATGATCTGAAGTTCATTTTACAAAGGAAATTCCTGCAACATCAGGTGAAATTGAAAACCAAACTGCGGTTATAAGAAGTAATACTGTTCTACTCATAATACGGTGGCAGTTACCAAGTTAGCAGGTTAAGAATGTTTCCTGAAGCTGGTTATCAAGGAATTACCATACTCTTCGTCACATTTCAATCACTTTTCAACTAATCCTGAACTTGCCTTTATCATTACAGCAAATGCTGCAGCAGGAGATGGTAAGAAGCAAACTGCTTATGTGACACGGCGCAGAGGCACCGTCCATGGGCTGAGAGCAGGGACTGGGTGCGCCACTGGGAGACAAAGGAGACCTTTCATAGACCCTGAAGCTGGGGAGGGGACTTATCCCCAGACGGACTGTAAGCTCCAGGGGGGTTCACCTCATGCTCCCAGTGCCTGGGACAGTGCACACGCCCAACATGCTTGAGTAGATGACGGGGGGCATGCACATGCCTCTTCACCATGTCTCTCCACCAAATGATCATTCTGTCTCTGAAAAACTCTAAGGATGGGAAAGTCCTCTCTGTCACTAATGAGAATCAGTGAACTTCTTTGACACCCATAAGTCATGCAGCTTAAATTTCAAAGTCAGTTACAACATGGGACCCAGAGCATGGGCTCCATTTATGTAGAGGTCAATTATCCTCATTTCACTCCCCAGCCTCAGACTTCATCTCCAATTTCAGCTGGTGACCTTTTAGATGTTTTGTAAGCGTTTGCTAAGAGGATGCATGTGATGATGCATAAACCATCCTTGCTAGAGCAGAGCTATCTCACACCAGGCTTTCTATTGAGCCCCAGGGCATCTGTTTTATAGATTCTCCAATTACAGCCATCAGGTAACTTAAGCTCCATAGTGACTACAAATATATGTCAGATAATGACCTTATGGATTGTGAACGTTCTTGGTAATTTTGAGCAGTCAGTCAGAAGGGAATACTAAAATTCCCACTTCTAAGCATATTTGTTTTGCATTTGGTCATGTGTTTTTCATTATACAGATGCATATATTAATATATACATAACCTACATACCATACATTTAAAATTCAGTGGAAGAGTAGAAGCAACAAATCTTTTTCATTATTATTATTATCATTTACCTTTGAAGTTTACTACACCACGTGCAGTTGAAGCTGATCTGAGAAGACACACATGGGCCACAGCTGTTAAACTGGAGACAGGCTGGGAGAAAGGAGAGCATGGAAGACTCGTCAGGAGGGATTTGGCCAGATGGGAAAAAGCGTGATAGTGCAACTGAAGTACAAACCACCCATCTGCCCGGCACACTCAGCACCCAAACGCCCGTGCTTGCCACCCGCACTGCCACCATGGCTGGTAAACAGAGCAGAGGCCAAGCGTGCAAACCGTGTTCTCCCCGGTCTGCTCCCAGTGAACTTACTGGGTAACGGGATCATCTCCACAGCTGAAATGTTGGTGATCTTTGACATTTGTATCTCCACACGATGGTATTCATAGAGTGTTCTCCTGCGAACATCTACAAAAACAAAACAGAGTTCAACTTTCAACGTTTCCTCACCTATGAAACAGCAAGGTCTCAATAAAGAATGTAGAATTCTATGTATTTCACCTGATGGCATTTTAAAATATTCGTCCTATGAGGGATTGACTATAAAAACCCTGAAAGTCAGGGGTCCGCATACCCAGGGGCCTTTTGATAATGAAGGTGAAAGTTGATGTGGGTCTTAGACAAGCCCACGCGGCCGGCACAGGTGCACTCACTGCCTCCCAGACTACACTTGAGGTAGCTTCTTGACAGTCCATGCTTTGAAAGGTTTTGGCTCCTGAAATGAGGAAGGTGAGATGACACCATTCTCCCAAATAAAGGGAAAGTGAGTTTGTAAGGAATGGGAGGCAATTTAAGAACTTTTCACAGCCTGGATAAAGTTGGGTTTTGCCAGAGTAAAAATCTGGTTGCTTATGAATTTAGAATAAATTTCTTTAATGAAAGTGAAAAGGAGACTTAAATCATTTTATAAATCAGCATTTCTATTGTATCTAAGGAAGCTTAATAATTAGCAATTATATTGCAAAGAGCAATTTATAATAATTCATCAGCAAATCCAGATATCAACCTGAGGAAGAGTTTAGATGGAAACTTTGACAGGAACTTTAATAATTTAAAATCATATAAATGTAAGCATAACATATTTTATAACAACATAGGACTGTTGAGGAAATAGATTTTAAAATACCCTTTAAAAATACAAGTCTTATATTAATACGCTTTCCTGGGTTTGGGGAATGTGGAAATGCCATGTTATCAGCATTTTACTTGGCTTTTGGAGTGATTGCAGTGGTAGTAATGCATTTCCTGAATAATATATTTGTCTGGAATTGCTTGGGAAGCTATAACTTACTTTTAAGTATCACAGTATCCAAGCTTTGGAAGCAGTCTATCATATCAGTTAGTAATCCATGCTCTGGAACAGTCTGGGCTCAAATTCCAGTTTTGCTTCTTGGTATCTGCATGACCTTAACCTCATTCATTAGCATCTCCATGCCTCAGTTTCCTCATCTATAAAAAGGCTACCTGTGTCATAGAGGTGTTCTGAGGACTGTAATGAAATAGTACATGGCAAAGGCTTAGAGGAGCCTCTTTCACATTGTGAGTGACTAGTTGACATTAGGTATAAGTTTTGTGTAGTTTTAATATGGCAAGTCTAAATCATGCCAAATATATTCTGCATACAAGGATCTGATCTCTGTAAATGGAAACTCATTGGGAACAAACAACGGCCCTAGATCAAGATTCTCATATTTGTTTCCCATCTTATCTTAGAGACAGCCCAATTTTGATTAAAGTCAACAGACCCAAGGACTGTCTCCTCTAGGAAGGGAGGACCCTGGCCCAGATGGTAGAGAAATGCCTCTAGCCAGTGTTGAGGAAAGCAAAAGCACGAGATTTCCACGGCCGGAAGTTGTGATGGGAATCAGGCATTGGCTTATAACGTGCGAATATCTCTGTCTGCCTCCCTTCACTTCCTCTTACCCTTTCCTGATTATTCGCAGTGAAATCCTACTCCAGAGTGAGCCCTTTTGGAGCTAACAGTGGTTCTAGGGCCACTCACTGAACTTGTCTTCGAATGTACCCGACTGCAAAACACTTTAAAAACCCGGAGCCAAGTAACTTCTTCTTGACCTAAGTGAAGGAGGCATATAAGGTCTTCAAAGTGTAAACTTTGTCAAAACATTAGAGGAAATATTGGCTTCATGGTATTGGGTAATCTTTGGGAGGCACGTGAACCGTGGCATCTTTTGTCTTTTTGACTTTCAATGCCAGTGAAGATTACTTGGCTTCTTTCTTTGTCTAAATAGGATGGGTTCCCATACATAGCTTTCCTGTATATTTTGTGAAACAATTCAATCAATAATGTAGTCTGGTGACAAGACCACTGGTATGATGGTTTTATGGTCTTTATCATTTTTGTAGATGTTAAAAATATTACTTTAAAAAAAATTTCATCTTGTACTTTGAAATTCTTAAACCACAATGACTATGAAGCTTCTGGGAGTTAATTATCGATCACACACATGGGAGAAAGGGAAAGAGTGACATTTTTGCTACGTTAGCTCAGAGATCTCCAACTATTGGGAAGACATACATTTAAGAAAACCAAAATTAATGAGAATGATTTTTGCTGACGACCTGCCAACTAGTTACAGCTTCCAAATGGTCATTTCTGTTGCACTTCAGAGATATTTGCTGCCAAAATCAAGCAATTAGGAATGTCTCTATGGTAGCCCTGCCAACACTGGAAACTTTTATTTGATTCCAGAAATGTATTTAGCTTATGTGTCTACCTCAAAACGTAAGCCAAAATAAAGTTGTACTAAACATTCAGTCTCAGTGCTGCTGATACAGCTTCAAATGTTTTCTGGCAACTTTACAAAACCAAGATCAACTATAATAGTCATTAATTAGGGTGTTTTCAAAATAAAATGAAATAAAATAAAACCTCTGAACAGATTAACACATAGAATCCATAAATTTGGTAGTCAAATCTATGAGGTGATAGGAGTCAAAGTAAAAATATTGAACTGCATTTTTCGGAAGGTGTGAGCAATATCATTAGCAGGACTGGTGATATGGAAACATGGAAACATGAGGAATCCACTCCAATCAAGACCCACTTTAGAGTAAATGAACTTGGAATAATGATTGCTCTATGGAGTGACTGGTTTTCATATCGTTTATTTGCCCATCTTGAAAGCTAACATTGACATAGTGATATGTGGGTGACCTCCTAAACCGGTCTATTCTTACATTTATATAAATATTTTAATATTGTCTAAATTGTCAAATACATGAATTGCTAGAATTTCCTTATTTATGTATTGCCAAATACTTAATGTTTGACCCAAGTGATTATTTCAATTGTTTTTTCTGGTTCCACTTGTGCCAAGACCCTGCAGCATTTACTGGGCACTGTTTAATGTTGGGACACGCTCCCCCCACCCCCCAGCAGGAAGACCCACCCTGGATAAACAGGACATGATAGATGGAAGTTAGTGGCTTCCACGCAAAAATGCAGCGCACTAACAATTGGCAAGCTGGGGTTCTGGAATAAAGTGTCTACAAATAGAAGATGCTACAGCCTCAAACATGCTGCTTTTATTCCCTCCACAGTACAAATCTACTAAATAATGCAGCGAGGCGTTGGACAAAGCGACAGGAAATCCGGGTGACCCTGAAGTGCTAGTGGGAACCTATGAGGATTTCCTCTCCTGCCCCAGTTCCCTCACTGCTTGCCAGGTCTCAGACACTGTGCAAGTGGCCTGAGCAAAGACAAGAGAAATCAGAAACCTGACCCTAAAGCAATCCTCGCATTTCTCCTCCTTCCACTTATATTTTGCTAATAGTGTAAACAAGCTGTGTTTCCTGGCTCCTGCAGTCACATTGCCCAAAAAGAGAACCCGAGCGACACTGGGGAGGGAGGGGCCTTCAGCATCCCTGCAGGCTGGAGTCCCCTGCTCTCTACAGGCTGTGGGTGGCTGGACTCCTGTTCCCGTGACCTGGACCCACGTCCTGCCCATCTGACCACCTGTGCATCTGCCCATCCCCCAACCACCTGAGCACCTGTGCACCTGTCCATCCTGCCCATCTGACCACCTGTGCACCTGTCCATCCTGCCCATCTGACCACATGTGCACCTGCGATCCCCCATCTGACCACCTGTGCATCTGAATGGGCCCTCCTCTGGGGCATGTACTTTCTGCACCCGAAACCCATGCTGAGACTGGTGATGTGCAATTGTAAAAACATGAAGTCCCAGTTTTGCTGAGAGAAAAGGAGATGATGACTTCTTTGAATGAAACTGGGTGAAATGCAGTAAGATTCCTGTCTTTTAAAATCAAATTTTATAAAGAAGCAGTTAATCATATATCACTAAGAATTTTGGTTCTCATGGGAGGAAAGAAACTCTAAACTTTCAAGAAACTAAAGGTCCTGGAGCAAAACTCGATTAGAAGAAATTAACACCCATGCACGTCCTCACGTCAGCAACTAGTAGATGTTAAAAATAGAAATGTTTGTGGTATAATACGGAAGTATAGTTAAAATTCAAAATGCTCATCATGTGATAGAGAAGAAATAAGGAATAATTATGGAAAGAGAAAAGGGAGAAATGTAATAGCTGAGGCCATAATTTAAAACAAAGAGGCAGATAGGACTGGATGGAGGCCTTCAGCTCAGGTTATTTGTAAGAACTCGTTTGGCTGCTCTCCTCTGCTTTCCATCATGAGGAGCCCCAGGGTGGAGCTCTGCAAAGATGAGCGGCAGATTCACTGTTTTCCAGTGTTTTAAATAAAATGAAGTACACTAAGTTTGGTCTTCCTTCTTTAGGCCAATAAATCCTGGCCTAATAGGTACTCAATGAATATTTGTTGAATAAATAAATATTTAAATGCCATAAATTTTTAACAATATATTAAAATCCTTTCCATGATTTTAAGAATTATATATCTTTTAAAAATACATTTCAAGCTTTATTGAATAAATTGAGAAATACAATCTAAATTGGTAAAAATTTACTTAGAGAATATAAAAGAAATCATATAAACATTTGATAATATATTAGTGATTTCCTTGACTGCCTGAATTGAGTAGGGTTATAAATAAGATTAGGGTTAAGGTCAGGGTGAGTGGAAAGTAAATAACTACTTTTGCCCAGAATCTTGGGTCTAGGTAAAAATCAGCTTACTATCTGAGATTGTTGTATAGGGTAAACTATGAATTAAATATCTAGTTAATCATCTAATTAAATGGAACAACCACAAGTCCCTGAAATAACCCTTTTTTAATCATGGAAATTACAGACAAACCTTCCACTATGGTAAAATTGCCTTATCCATGATTTCTAATATCCATACAATGTGTTACATTTTTACTGTTCTTTAAAAATCATGTCACTCTGTAAAACATGAAATAAAATGGAGCATGTTAGAAATGTATGTATTAAAGCATCATTTTGCATAGGGCTCTCTTGCTATCTTTGAATTATTTTCTGAGAGGCTATTTTATGATAAAAATGTCATGCTTTCTATTGATTTTTCCTTTTCTTGAATCTTTAGTAGGGAGCACATACCTGAGAACCTAAGCTGTAAATAGAATCAATTTCACCTTCTGTAAAATGAATAAATTTGAAGGGTTCTCCATTTTGAGGAAAAGGAAGATAAGGTGACATAATCTATTGACAGATTTGTAGATTGAGCTGCCCTTAAATGAATGAAAAGATCCTGATAACTGAAAATATGAAAGGGCTTGGATTATATAAAATATCATCAAAGAAAAAAATGCCTTCGAGTGTTTCTAAGATCATTTATCTTTTCCATAGCTTTGACAAAATCTTTATAACATTTGCTAAGTAATTAAAACGAATGTGTCTGACCACCACATCAAAATTACAAATTGTTTGTGCTGAGGAAAATAAACTATACATTTGAAAATTCACTGTTTAATCCTGTCTCAAATTGTAAGACAAAGAGGAAATAAGAAGAATGTTGATGTAAATACTCTACTTGGAATTGAATATTTTATTTCAACATGTGTTGAGGGTCTAGTCTTTCAGGTGGCCACGAGTCACACGTGGGTCCTCAAATTTCAATTTATTAATTAAATCACGTTACGGATTCCATTCCTCGTTCTCACATACGGCCAGTGCCCGGCTGTAGATGCCGTCCCACCAGCCCACGGAGTTTGTGTGGACAGCATGGGCCCAAGCTACGCGCTCTTTGGGAATTACAGCTGAAGATATTTTGCATATCCATAAGCAAAGCTCTATTTGATTTTGTGTGTTAAGGTTATTTTATTCAGTCTGTAAACATAATTTTGGTCAACTTGTCTGAAAAACTGCCATCATAACTTGTACCAGAACCATTTCATATTAGGTCAGCTGCTTTCTGATCAGTTTCTAGTACTGGAATTCTCCACGTGTGTGTAAAAATGACCTCCACATTACAAATATGGCACAGCCTTAAGGCTACCCAATGACATGAGTGGACCTTCTGTATCATGCTGGAAATACTGTTCTCAGTAAGCTCAGAGGGTAGAGACTCGGTGAGCAGTGACGGAGAAGGTCAGCATCCCAGAGATTGACAGTGAAATTCAAAATGTTAAATTTAAGCTGTCAAGGACAAATGGCACTAGTGAGGATTGTATATTTATCCAGGAAAATCTCTGGGCACACTGCGTAAGAGGATTTGGAGGGATATTAGCCAAGGCTTAGAAAGAATTACTTAATAGAGCTATTTAACAAGAAATTGTGGAAATTACAGATGACCTAGGAAAGTACAGCATGGTCTAAACTTTCTGGTAATCAAAAGACAATTAGAGCAACGAGATGCTCTGTTCTTCTTCTTGAGGTTGTGAAGTTTAAAAAAGTGATAATTGTGTCTGAGAGCCTCTGGGGAAATGGGAGATTCAATGCAATGCTAGTGGGGAGTAAATTGGTACAACCTTTATGGAAAACAACTTGTTAAAATACATAAAAATCATTAGCATTCAGCTTCTGCAAATTCATCTTTTGAGAATCATTTGAGATATGCGTAAAAATTTAAAAATAAGGGTGTTCGGCACCGTGTTGTTGATAGTTAATACTAGAAGCAAACTCATCAACCATGGAAGAGACTGGTTGTATAAATTATGAAACAAAAGAATCGACTGAAGCCATTAACGACCACATTTTAATGGGTGTCTAACATGTAGAAGAACGAATGCATTGTATATACTAAGGGGAAAAACAGTGACAAAAATACGTACTGTGCCATGCAATCTTCTTACGGTGTGTGTATGTGCATGTGTGTACTCAAGGCGATGCACGGAAATGTCCGTTGTAATCTCTTGGTGGTAGGTTTACAGGTAATTTAAGCTTTCTTCTTTAGGTTTCCTGTCATTTTATGAATTCTTCTGAATTAAGAAGCGCCGTGTTTCGAATCACAGCGACAGTCTTTGTTCACTCAAGTTTCTGTACTGAATAGCCAGCCACGGCCAAAGCACTTGGGGCTGTTTTTTTGCATCTGCAACTCTGGGGACTGAATCAGCTGACCTCTGTGATCCTCTGTTTCTAAAGCTTTACAAGTGTGTTTACGGAAAGCAGAGACACCTCTAAACACAGACAGACCCTTCACGCTAGCCGAACACAGGCAGATCCAGAACCAGAACCGCAAAGAGACAGCACAGAGGGCGCCTCGGTGGCCTCCCCGGTGGCCGCCCAGGCTGGAGTCTCGAAGGTGGTGAATGAACCAAGACTCAGGGAGCCCAGGTGGGGTGACGTCAGGCGTCAGCTTCAGGCTCCGCGATGCTCCTCTTGTGCATACAGAAAGCTCTGGAGATTAAATGGAATGCTCACGGTCTCAGGCAGGGTCACACTACAAGCTCCCCATGCTTTCTGGATTTCTAACTAATCTTCATTTAAAGTGTAGATTGATCGATGTCACCAGGGCTTTTTCATTTTGTTCTGAAGGAGCAAAAGCATTTCCCTTGCAGCCTCAGAGCTATTTATCAATTTACCAGCAGTGCCTGATTTCCCTTTGATATTTTAAGCTCTCAGATCACCTTTTCTGTAAGCCAAAGGCTACTTTAGTTAGCTTTGCTTGCAGGCTACATCAGCGTCACCCACTGTGCTACATGGGGGCCTTTAAGAGCTGAAAAGCAGCTTCTTTGGCTGTTTCTGATGTTTCAGGGGAGGGGGAGGGGAAGTGTTCATAAGACATAATTTGCCTGATAGCTCTTCAAATGCTTCATGTGCCCTTCATAAAACTCCAGTGACAGTGGTGGACAGGTGGTGGCCCCACTGGAATGACCATTTTCAAGGCTGTGGTGGGATTAAGCCAAGGGTGAGGTTCAATAACCTACATGGCCAAAATGATGAAAAGAAACAGGAAACTGATCTCATGAGAACAGGGTCCTGTGCAAAGCACCTTGGCATAGAGAAGAAATGGAGCTAATGGGACTTAAGATAATGATCACTTGTTCCCTAAATTCACCTGGGAGAAGAAAAAAGGGAAATGGAGACGAAGGATTTAAGTTCCTTAGGAGGATGACTCTCTAATAATGAGGGTTGTTAATTACAAGATCAGAATTTTGTAAAAATTTTAAATATTTATCGAAATTCGGATTACACAAATAAGAAACTTACACAGACCTTTAGGAATCGTCTTATTTTTCTGGATAAAAACAACACTTGTATAACATGTATTATGCTAATCTTGGGTAAGCCTAATCTCTAGTGTAAACAAATATTCTTTTTTAGCTGGGAACACAATGCAACCACATTCCCCTCTATGCAGGAGATCATGTAACAGACACTGCTACACGTGGTAAATGTGGGAAGAGATTTCAAAGAGATTTGAAATTTTCTATTCCCGGAAAGATTGTTTCATAGAACACATCAATTCCAATTTTCCCAATCAAATATGATTTGATCTAAAGGCAGAGGCTGGTGGATTGGATGCTCAGAACTTCCAGTGCTTCCTAGCTAATTTTCCCAGGATTAGAGTAGGTCAATGGAAAATGTGAATGACATTCTAGCTTGTAGCTTGCCTGAGGCAAGTTTTGAGTAATTACTTTAGATGAATGCTGAGTCCTAAACTTTAGAATAGCCAATCCCAAATTTCATGTAAATTCTGCCAAATTATTCCCTGAAATTTATATTTGGGAAGGATATTTTCCTCCAAACATAATGGTTAGCCTTTTACAGTATAAAAAGGGGTACCTGGTTGCATTATGGGACCCTAGAGACTAAGTGCAATTTAATCATGGAGAATATATCAACTCAATATTTGTACATTAAAACACATTAAAAATTCATTGTGCTCAGATAGGTCTTTTTCTATAAACAGTAATGTATCAGGCTAATAATGTGCATCTAGACGTCTTCTGAAAAAGCTGCAGATAAAATGTTTCCAGAGATGTAAAGAACCAACAAATAAACTAAAACTTGTGTTTCCTTTTGCTTTCGCAATAACTGACTCAAGGCATTTTTGATTTAATACCTCTGGAAGGAAGAACGAGGGGACACTCTGCCTAAAGAGCAGCCAGCCTTGGCTCTTTAAGAGCTCTGTCAGGAAGCCTCTGAGCTCCTACATAGGCTAAGCTAGGCTTGCTGGCTCAGATCAGTTTCTGGAAAATCTGCCTTGATTTAACCATTCCCTTGAGTATTACCTCCCACAGACTCCACGCTAACAAGGAGAAGCCTGGTGGAGGATTCCCGTTCCTCTAAAGCACAACTGCCACACATGCACGCAATTCTAAAAAAGCAGTTGCAGGCTAACCCCGACACTGTTTCCAGCCACTCCATTGCTCTGAAAAGTCTAACTAGTTTTCACTCCACTTACTTTCTATATTTGAGGAATGCCATAATTAGATAGAACTAGGTCACATCTACCATTATAAAGCAATGAAAGAAAAAGAACTATGGAAAAAAAATGGAAAGAAATGATCTAAGCTTGAGAGGTATTTTATTATCACCCCCTGCTTAAAATAAGTACATCTAGGAGACAGGTAAGCAAACATAGCCCTTCCCTCTTTAGCAGCCCCAGCCTCCTCAGGACTGAGGTTTTAAAAACTGCAACTTGCCCTGGAGGGTGATTTATGTGATCAGAACTGTTACAAAAGGCAGTTAACATTTTTATTTTCTAAAATGATGAAGAACTGCCCAAAGTAACACAAATGTTTTTACTCTACAAATATAATCTAGAATCGATAGGCTAAAATAAACAAAGAAAATACGTAACTTCTCTTCTAGGTATGGTCCCACCAAAATTTTTATTTTGCCTAAGTTTAGACTTTCTTCACATTCCTTTTAGACCCCTGAACAGTTTTATACAAATTCACTAAATATAAAATAGCATACAACTGCTATTTTGCTGCAAAATTTATATTAAATAAATATTAAACATGGAAAACCAGTCATATGGTTATCATTCAAATTATCCGACATTGTTTTATGTTATTTTTCTTATTAACAATAGAAGTGCAGCATATGAACTGACACTGTTTTACGTTCTTTTTCTTATTAATAAAAGACTTAGAGCTGTGCAACCAACCAGATTAGCCCAAAGAATCTAAAATTACCCATTCTTGGTTTGGCTACTTACTTTTCTTCACCTAAAGTATTAGTTCAGGAGTAACAGGGAGGTAGCAAACCACACGGGGATTATGCAGGGTGGCCTGTGGGCTGGGGTCATTATTTTCTGCAGGGTGGCGGGGGGGCCACCTTGCTGATAGGTTCCACTTGAGCAGAGGCTTTCAGGAAACCAGCCGTGCTGGTAGCTAGTGAAAGAGCATCCTGGGCGACGCTCCAGGCCGCACATGAGCCGGCAGCCGTTGGCCAGGTGCCCTGGTTCAGAGTCACCCTCCCTGAGATGAGAGCTCCTTACAGTACCCCGTCCCTGGAAGGCCCCCACCGTCATCGCCCCTCTTCCACCTACTGGGGATTTGCTGGATCCTGTGGACAACGACAAACGCGTCGGACAGCCCCACTTTGACCGGGTGGTTGGTTGAGCTTATCTGTGTGACCAAGACGGGGATCTGGAAAAGAAAGAGCAGACGGCCGTGAGTTAGGGTGGGATTCCACTCACCTCCAGTGTGGTCATCTCGTTTGGTGACCGGGATGAAGGACTAGAGAGGGGGAAGAAATATTAGAGAATCAGAGCCTGAAAATTAGAAAGCGTCAAGTGACAGGAGAGCCCCTGGTGGAACAGGCGGCCACGCAAAGGTGAAAGCAAAGGGTCCGCTGAGAGGCGATCTGACTACTTGTTTTCCTAAAAGACTTTATTTTTATTTTATTACAGAACTACTTTTAAAATTCTCGTTTCTAGGTAGACTTACAGATGCAAACCTAAGGAAAGACAAATGAGTGTTGAATATCTATTTCACGGTACCGCTGCTGACCGATGTGCAGCTAAATCTGGTAATTCTTAAGGGTGCTGGTTGAAACGCATACGGAGAACCGATGAGTCACGATGGGTCGTCTCTAAGTCACATTTCCTAAATCTGAGCCCCAGTGGAACCAACATCCGATTATGATTGACATTGCTCAAAATTACAGTTTAAAGATATTAGGGTATGCTGCAAATAAATTAAAAAATGATACAACAATTACAAATGAGACAAACTCTTGGAGCCAGTTTTTCTAGATTTAGTAAAGATTCATTGGGGATATGATTACTTTCTCTGATACCAGCTTTATAGAAATAAAAATGGGAATGAACCATCTTTAATATATAAAAGGGCAATAAATAAAAAGTCAAGACACATCACTAATTTTTTTTTTTTTGGTAGAATAGCAGATTGTGGGTGATCTGTTGGTAATTTTTAGAGGACATTTTACTCAGACATCCTTGTGTTAGTCATAATAAACAGCATAGCAATAAGTAGGAAGGCACGTTTTGCCTTTATCTACTATTCCAGGCCTCTCTTAAATGATGTAAAGGTGTTTGTGAATTTTATTTCAGGATGTCCAGTTCTTAAGCAGAATTTTGAAGTGTTCTGGTATTTGGGCAGTGGAAACATACAAACAACAACAAAAAACACATGCAAAGATTTGTGTCCCTAACACAAATCTCATTTACCAGATGGAGGTCTGATATACCTCATTTACTGATTTGCTAAACAGCATTCTCTATCCAAATATATATGATTTTTCTTAACGGGCATTATACTAGCACCAGCCTTTCTAATCCATGTTGAGGAAGACTTAGAGTTAAAGAAGAAGAGACAAAATGATGGGCAAAGCATAGAAAAAAAAAAACAAAACACAAAAACAACAGTTTAAGTTATATTTGGCATATCCTAGTAAGACAAAGTGATAATTTTTAAGCAGTATGACTAGATACCAGCTTAGGAGTAAATATGAAATCTTTGTTATTGGGGTTTGTCACTTGCTTTCGCTCTCCAACATCTAGATCTCGATTGTCCTCTGCATGGTGCAAATTTTTTACCAAATAATTCTGTGGTAATTTATGGTATTTCTTCCTTTTCCTTGTTCAAAGCAGAACTTGCGTTTATATTGCTCTCGATCGGAATAACCTATTTTGTTTTCATGGATATTATATCTTTAAGCCAGCGTTTGTTTTCCAGGTTAGAAGTGCTGGTTCCTTCCAGCCCTCCAGCAGTCCTGCCCTCTCTTCAGGTGAGCCACTCTGCTTCTTCCATCTCTCCTCCCCAGCCGTCTTTGATGACGATTTTACTTTCTCTATCCCTTTCCTTCTTCTACTTCCTCCCTGTAGCTTTTGTCTCGGGGTTGGCCCTCTCCTCCACCTCTTCGCAGTGGGTTGACTGCTTTAATGGCCCCAATCAATGCCAGCTTGAGTCCACCCCTTTGTCCTTCAGCTCTGCAGTCCTCTTCCATGCCGACCCCAAGCTCAGCAATATGGGGTATTGTCTGCAGGAAGAGGCCAGCCTTGACCAGCCAGTCCCAGCCAAAACCAGTTAAACAGACCCAGGAGTGAACCCAGCTGGGATCAGCCACATCCAACCAGATCAGCAAAACCATCCAGCTGGCCCATAGACATGCTGTGAGTGATGGTAACTGGAGTTGTTCTAAGTCACTGCATTTTAGAATGGTTTGTTACACAGCGATACTCACCAATGCATTCTCCATTAAAAATCTAATAGTTGGTACAAAGTTATTGGGTGTTTCTGCATAAAATGAACTAGCATTCCTCTTCCTGGGTTTCTGGGAATCAAACATTTCTCTATTTTGGGGTACAATTTAATTTGGAGGACAGGAATGCTCCAGTAGAAAAGTTTCATTTCTTGTACCTTTTTTCCCACTTCTACCTCTATTCTCTAGTTTATTCTTCGTTCCTTGGATTCCAGAGACTAAGTTGCAGAGATCCACTACTGCAATAAATATCTCTATTATTAGTCTTCATATAACAAGAGAATATAACATAGAAAATATATTTATGAGAATAACATCTACTACAAATAAAGCATTTTCCCCACAATCTACACACTGTCCATGCTGTTTCACAAGATAAGAAAGAAAGAATATTCATTCAATCCTTCACCAAATATTAATAAAACATAGTACAGCAGAGAAGAAAGTCCTAGCCTTCACAGAGCTTCATTCCAGGGGTGGAGACAGAAGTTAAAAGAAGTTACCATAAATTGTAGTGTCTCAGGTGGTGGTAAGTGCTAAGGAGAAAATAAAACAGGGCAAAGAGATAGAGAAGGAGGCCAAAGTTAAAAGGCAACTTCTCAGCAGATACTTGAAGGAAGTAAGAGAGGCTCCATGTGGATATCTGGAGGCCAGCCCTGGGCAGCGGGACCAGCATGTCCAAATGCCTTGGCTGAACTGCTGTGGGTGGGTTTCAGGAATCAGAAGGGTGTCGGCAGGGTTGGGGCAGGAAGAGTCTACAGGAGATGGGGTTTGGGAGGTGGCAGGTGGTGAGGAGCTTCTGCTCCTAAGCACGTCACTGAGTGTGGATTTTATTCCCCTTGGAATCAGGAAGCTTTGAGGGTTTTGAGCGGCGGATGGACGTCCCTTTACGTGTTGAAGGATCCCCCTGGCGCCTGGGTGGTCGAGGCTGTCGGGGTCAAGGGGAGGCCAGGAAGCTCGTGAGGGCCACAGCAGGTGTCTCTCCTGGCCTACCCTAGGAGGGCAGCAGTGATGGGCAGGACGAGCCGACGGATTCCGCATAAGCTGTGAAGGTTCTGCGGCAAGATGTGCCGGGGCTCTAGCGAGGGGCGGAGGCTTTCGTCCCGGGAGCATGTTCTCCAGCTCAGCCTGCGCCTGTGGGGACGGCACAGAGGGCGCCGGGCCGCCGAGGAGCAGTGCTGGGTGTGCAGGCTCGAGGGCAGCGGGGAGAAGGTGGGACTGACAGCTGGGGAAGCGCCGCTGGCTCCAGGAGCTTTTCCTCAAACTCCTATACAGTTCCTGAATAAATCCACAAGAAGCTTTCGATTCCCTATGTTTTCCCAGAAGCCATGCGTAAGGAGTCATTACACACCAGGTTTTGAAAAATCTGCCTTCGCCAACTGAATTAAGTGCCTAATAGTGCAGAAGACGAATGGGAAGGGATGGACAACGCCAGCCTCCCTCAGAGAGTTATTACAGAACAGGCCCGCCTCTCCCATGCGGCTGCCATCGCTTTCTCCTCTGGCCTGCCTGGACTGTGACCATTTCACTCCCCAAAATCAAAGGGAGGGGATTCTTCTGGAAGGATGGTGGATGCACTCGCTCACCCAGCTCTCAGGGGCAGCGATGCCAGGACATGAGCAGCTGGGCCCGTAAAACTCAGGGGCCACTGGGCGAGTTACGGGTAAGGTCACAAGCCACATTGAAGGTGAGTGGCTTTTTGACAAGGCCACTGAGCACGCGTGTGCGTGTGCGTGTGTGTGTGCTTGCAAATAAACTGGCCAGTTGTGGGTGAAATTAGCACCAGAGTGGGCCTACCCTATCGTCACAATCACGCATCCTGCAGAGGACGCGTCACTAAGGACAGGAAGTACCCGGGCCGGAGAATCCCCGTCCCAGGAGCATGCCCACGCGTGAAAACGCTATTAGCTTTGCACAGGCAGGCTCCTTGCCACCCCTTCTGCAGAGGTAGATTCACCTTCCAACCGTCTCCTAATCAGACAAGCTGGGACGCCGGGAAGCCAGCCTGGACTAACAGAACGTCTGAGCTAGAACACTTAAAAAAAGAGCTTCATTACTTTCAAATGCCTATAGATAGTTGCCTGTTCACGACTAAAGCAAAGCTAAATGCTAAAGGGGTCTCTGTATGAATTGTATTGAATTATACGTTTCTGAGAACAGGTTTTAACTCACGTTCCTTCCACAGCCACAGAAAGGGAGCGTTAACACCTGTTAAAATGTGCCTCCATTTGGCTTACAGAAGCATTTATCATTTTGGGGGGGATGTTTTAGTTTTTGTTTCATTTTACAAAGTACAGATAAATTTGTTATTCGATATCAATTTTTCTATAAATGATATGTTGGAGCAAACTGAGTATGGAAGCAGAAAGGGGATGTAATAGACAAAAGTAAGGCCAGGAAAAGGTTTTAGCAATGAGCAGAGGAAGGTCCCACAGCAGAAGCTGCCCTGCCTCTGCACTGTCAACAGTTCCCCAGGACGCAGGTCCCCTAAGCCGGAGGTGACAGCTGCTGGGGCGGCAGGAGGGGAATTGCACAGCCGCGCCGCTCTGCCCCGCAACCCTCCCCGAGGCCCCGCCTGCCCGGGGGCCGCTCGGCACAGACCCTGTTCCACGGCCCGGCCACGGCCCCGCAGGACTTGCCGGGGAGGACTCGGGCTCAGCCGTCCGGGCTCAGCTGTTAGCCAGCATTTGGTGTCTGGCAGCTCCGGGTCCAGGTCTCACGTTCTCTTCCATTCGCCCTCGACTTCCCACCCGGCCTTCCCTAGATGCCTGAGCTCGTCTTCGTTTATCAGATCAACACGTAGTAGCCAAAGTGTTAATGCTGAGTTGTCTGAAAACTACATTTGAGTAGCGGGGATTTCAGTTCAATTTAACAATGTAAAAATCCACTTGTTTTCCTCAACATCATTAACGTTTCAAACAATTATTTTAATCCCTTTTTAGCTTACATTGACTTAACTTTCCCAAGCGCCAGATACTGAGTGAAAGCAAAAGTGAGCTGTAGCTAAAGACAAGCTCCTGAGCTCCCTCCTGCCCCACTTCCACATCAGGCCGCGTGGGAGCTCTGGAAGGAGCCACGTGGCAGCCCTCCCATCTGCCCAAGCCCGCTGGGCCCGGAGGAAGAGAGGGGGCTTGGGGAGGACGGGGAGCTGCACTGAGCAGGCCCTGGGGAAAATCCTCCAGCTACTGCGCCTCGTGGAAACACAGCCCAGGCGGATTACATGCATCATGCTCCCTGGGCAACTAACAGTCCCATGTACAAGTTTTGGAGAAAAGTCGATTCAATTCCTTTCCCCACCTTTAAATTGGATGGTTTGTCATTTAAGGGCCCTTTATATAGTTTGGATATTAAACCTTTAGTAGATATATGGATTCCAAATATTTTTTCCCATTCTGTAGGTTTTCTTCGCTTTCTTGATAACGTCCTTGATGAAGAAAAGTTTTTAATTTTGGTGAAGTTCTATTTATTTATTTGTATTTTATTGCTTGTACTGCTTTTGGTGTATAGTGTTAGCATTCATTGCCTGATACAAGGTCTCGAGGATATTCTCTATGTTTTTTCCTAAGAGTTTTATGGTTTTAGCTCTTACATTTTGGTCCTGGATCCATTTTGAGCTAATTTTTGTTTACAGTGAAGGTAGGATGCACTTTCATTCTTTAGTATGTGGACATCCAGTTTTCCCAGCACTATTTGTTGAAGTGACTATTCTTTATTGAATGTATTTGGTATCCTTGTCAAAAATCAGTTGGCTATAGATTTGGGTTTATTTCCACACTCTCAATCATATTCTATTGTTCTCTATGTCTGTTCTTATTTTTAAATTAGAGAAGTTGTAGGTTTACAGAAGAATCATGCATAAAACACACAGTTCCCAAAACAAAAGCAACAATAAAAAACAAAGAAGATAGAGTTTCCATATACCAGTCTATTATTAACACACTGCGTTAATGTAGCATATCTGTCACAATTGATGAAAGAACATTTTTATAATTGTACTATTAATTACTGTGCCAGTAACATGCGGATTTGATTAATGTAACTTCTTAATAAATTTTGAAATTGGGTAGTGTGAGTCCTCCAACTTCGTTCTTCCTTTTCAAAATGTTTTTGGCTTTTTGGAGTTCCATGCCTTTCATAATAATTTCAGGATTAAATTTTACATTTCTGTGAAGAACACTTGGAATTTTGATTGGGATAGTGTTAAATCTGTAAATCACTTTAGGTAGTATTGACATCTTAATGATAATAAGTATTCCAATCCAGGAACACAAAATATCTTTCCATTTATTTAGGGCTTTAATTTCTTTCAGTAATGATTTGTAGTTTTCCACATACAAGTCTTTAACATCCTGGTTTAAATTTATTCCAAAATATCTTATTATTTTAGTTGTTATTGTAAATGAAATTTTCTTCATTTCTTTTTCAGACTGTCTCTTGGTATATAGTGAAATTGTTGATTTTTGTGTATTGGTCTTTGAAGCAGTTTGATATTACTTATGAATTCCAAAATTAGATATTAGATTGTCTTTGTAACCTGGTCTGTTCCTCTGGGCGTATTAGACTGTATTAGATTCAGAGGTTTCACTTTTATGTTAATAAATCAAGATTAGGGCTTTTATTTGACCTCGTCATTAGGGCGTGCAAGGTTGAGTCCCCACCTCTGGGTGGGATAAAACAGACTCTCACATGGGAATAAATACCCAGAGAAGGAAAACACAGAGGAATAGAGATGACTCTATAGACATGGCAGAGGCCCAGGGAAGAGAGATGAGCCTGATAGTCTACAGCTGACCCTCTAGAGAGACCAGGGCAGCTGAGCCCGGAAAGAAAAGAGCCCTGGGGAGAGCGACAAGACGCCCAGCCTACAGCTGAGATCAGAAGAAGCTGGGACCACGGAGTCTTAAGAGGAAGAGGAAGGCTGGACCCTTGCAGACATTGTCCACCATTTTGCTCCAACACGTGGCACTAGACTTTGGTGAGGGAAGTAACTTACGCTTTATGGCCTTGTGACTGTAAGCTTCTACCCCAAATAAATACCCTTTAAAAAAGCCAACAGATTTCTGGTACTTTGCACCAACACCCCTTTGGCTGACTGCTACAGTCTTGTACACAATTATCTGCTGAATTCATTTATTAGCTCTAGCAGCTTTCTTGTAGATTCTTTAGGAACTTCTCTATATACGATCATGTCATTAGCAAATAGGGATGTTTTACTCTTTTCCAATTGGCTGCTTTTTAAAAAGTGTTTATAGCAGCTTTATTCATAATTGTCCTAAAATGGAAACAATCCAAATAGCCTTCAGTGGGTAAATAGATAAACCTGGTCCATCCACACAATGGAATACTACTCAGCAATGAAAAAGGATTGACTATTGATAAATGCAACAACATAATGAATCTCCAATGCATTACATTAAGTGAAAGAAAAACCAGATTCAAAAGGCTATGCACTATGTGATTCCATTCATGTGACATTCTGGAAATGGTAAACATAATGAGTAGAAAACAAGCCAGTGGTTTCCAAGGGCTTAGGTGGAGCTGAGTACAGGGAGCACTAAGGAATGTTGGGGTAATATGGAAATATTCTGTATTTTGATTGTGGTGGTGGCTACATAATTTATGGGTTTGTCAAAACTCAGTACTGAACACTAAAAAGGGAAAATTTTATTGTATATAAATTTTACCTCAAGAAACCTGGCTTTAAATGCATCTTAAGTACAGTTACAATTTTCAGAAGTAGAGCTGCTTGATTTATCCCTGCCTTATTGTCCCCTGAGCCAACTCTGCTGAACTGTAAGGCCTCTTAGACCAAAACAAACAACTTACATTTAAAATGAAAAACAGAGGGGCTCCAAGAGAGGAAGGGATTCCTACCTGGACTTACTCTCTGGGTTGGTGAAGGAGTTGGGACAGACCACCTTGATGTTACAAACCCTGCCCAATGGGCCAAGGTTCTCTGCATCACACCTGGAGGCAGGAATGAATGTCATGTGTGGGATTGCAACCAGATGATCTCAGAAACAGGCCTGGGCTTAGCTAGAAGAGAAGAGGTGAGACTGGAAATATATCAGGCAGGGTAGGCACAGTACTGGAGAAGCTGAATTTTCATGCACTCCACATGCTCATCATGGGTATCAAAATATGGTGTCACACAGTTTCCCTTCTGAACACAATGATAACCTTGGCCGAAACGAGGTTTTCATTCCAGAATGAATTCTCTCACATTTATTTTCAAATTTAAAATTAGTCATCCAGGCTGCTTGTTTTGTTTTTCTAGTAATATCTAGACTTTCTTATTTACCTGTCATTATGCCATAAATTATCTAGACAAAAATAAAGAACAATGGCTGAATCTTTTCCCACATGTATTCCATTAAAAATGTCTTTCTTGGAAAATCTTTTTGATAATGAATAAAGAATCTTTCAGATTCATCATTTAAAAGAGGTGTCTCTACAACAGCGGTTTGCTGAGTAGTATTAGTTGTGAGCTATGGCTGGAGGCTTTCCACACACAGAGCAATGAATTTTTCACTAGTGCATGTTATGTGAGGCTGAATAAGGGTTGAACTCCAACTGAAGCTTTTCCACTTTCATGACATTTATAAGGTTTCTGCTCAGCACGAATTTCTGACATTCAGTGAGTTTTGAGGTGGGCCTGAAAGTTTTTACACAGTCTTTACATCCAAAGGCTTTCTCGCGATTGTGAATCGTACAATGCAGAACAAGGCTTGTGCTGTGGCTGAAGGCTTTCCCATGTTCATCACACACAGGGCGTTTTCCTCCAGTGTCAATCTGTCCATGCAGCCTAAGCCTGGAGCTATGAACAAAGGCTGGACCGCATTTAGTTATTTATTTATTTTGGCCTGCATGAGGCTTCTCTTCAATAGGGATTCTCTGGTGCTGAGTGAGGGCTGACCTCTGGGTGAAGGCTTTCCCACAATCACCGCACTCACAGGGCTGCTTTCCCGTGTGCACTCTCCGGTGCAGGGAGAGCTGTGAGCTCTGACGGAAGGCTTTCCTGCATTCAATGCATGGACTGCGTTTCTCTCCAATGTGAACCCTTTGATGTTGAACAAGAGTTGAACTCTGACTAAAGGCTTTGCTGCACTCCTTACCAACCTAGGGTTCTCCTCCAGTGTTAATCCTGAGGTGTTCAGTAAACGAGAGTTCAAGGGAAAGGCTCTGCCATAGTCATCACGTGCACTGGGTTTCTTCCCAGTGTAGAGCCTATGATGGAGAAAGAGGCTTGATCTTTGACGGGATGCCTTCCCACATGTTGCATCTAAGGGATTTATCTCCAGTGTGAATTCTCTGACGTTGGATTAGGCTTGAACTTCGACTGAAGGCCTTTCCACATTCAGCACATTCATGGGGTCTCTCTCCAGTATGAATTCTCTGATGTTGTGTTAACTGAGGGCTCTGGCCGAAAGCTTTTCTACACTCATTACATTTGTAAGATTTCTCTCCTGTGTGAATTATATGATGTTGAATAAGAGTTGAGCTTTGACTGAAAGACTTCTTACATTCACTACCCCCAAAAGGTTTTTATCCAGTATGAATTATTTGATGGAGAAGACGGTGGGAATTAAGCCGAAAGTTTTCCCACATTCATTATATTTGAGTGGTTTATTTCCAGTGTGAACTCAAAGGTGCAGAATGACACTCAAGCTGTGAGTAAAACCTTGTCCACACTAACCACATTCATGAGGGTTTTCCCGTATGACTTCTCTGATGTCTACTTAGGTCTCAATTATATTTGAAGGTTTTGCGGCATGTATCACATTTAAAGACTCTCTCCGCTGTTTAATTGTTTTTGAGGCCTAGCAACAGTTTGGTTTAGATTTAAATTTCTATCACATGTACCACACTTTGAGATTCTTTCTCCTGGAGACCTTTTCCTACACATGTCAGCTACACCTTCAAACTTTGGGGGTCTCTTCAAATTCTGCTCAGCTGAATTTCCCAGGTGCCGTGCTAGTTTACTGACAGAACCCCAACCCTTCTGCAGATTGTGTACCTGTTGTTACCCCTTGAGTATCTTCTTGATGTCAGTTCTGAGGTTTTCTGGTTTAGAATGGAGAGCTCCTTCTCAGTCTCTGTCTCAGAATCTGGCTGGAGGAAAACTTTGGGGACTCGGAAATAGAATGGGTGTGGGAGGGGCTCCAACTATGGGAGGGGGGCTCTGTGGGGCAGCCCCATTGTCCCGCTTGCCATCAGGGTGGGTGAAGTCAGGAACCAGGGCTCGGGGTCCTGGGCATCCATGTCCCAGCCACACCCGAGCGGCTGCTGCCTCTATATCCCCAGACTCTTCTGGACTCCCTCACAGCATGCAGGTGCTCATTTGGCTGCTTTTTATTTCTTTTTCTTGCCTATTTGCTCTGGTTAGAACTTCCAGTACAATGCTGAATAACAGTGGTAAGAGAACATATCCTTGTCTTGTTCCTTATCTTAAGGGGAAAGCTGTCAGTCTTTCACCATAATGTTAGCTGTGGGTTGTTGTTTTTTTTTAAATATATGTCCTTTAACGTGTTGAGGAAGTTCCCTTCCATTCTGACTTTTCTGAGTGCTTTCACCAAGAAAAGTGTTGTTTCTCATCAAATGCCTTTCCTGAATTCATCGATATGACCATGTGCTTTTTTCCTTTCATTCTATTAATGTGGTATGTTACATCAACTAATTTTCTTACGTTGAATCACTCTTGTATTCCTGGGATAAATCCCACTTGATCATGGCATATCATTTCAGCGCACAGTTGGATTTGTTCTGCTGGCATTTTATTAAGGATTTTGGCATCTAGTTTCATAAGGAATATTGCTTTGAAATTTCCATTTCTTATGGTGTTTTTATCTGGCTTTGGTATCAGAGTCATGTTAGCTTCATAGAAGGAATTAGCAATAGTTCACTGCTCTTCAATATTTTGGAAGAATTTTAGAAAGATTAGTGTTAATTCTTGACTGAATGTTTGGTAAAATTCATTAGTGAAGCCATCTGGCCCTGGACTTCCTTTGTTCTTGCTGCTGTTGTTTTTAAATTCCTGTTTCAATCTCTTTACTTGTTATTGGTCTATTGAGATGATCTATTTCTTCTTGTGTCAGTTTAGGGAATTTGTGGTTTCCAGGAATTTGTATTAGAATTTTTTTCTCTTCTTTTTCTAGTTTCTCTGGGTGTGAAGTTAGACCACTAACTGCGGTCATTCTTCTTTCGTAATGTATGTAAAGTTGTAAATTTCCCTTTGAGCACTACCTTTGCTGTATCCTTTTAGCTAGACTGACAAAGAAAAACAGAAAGTATGCAAATAACAAAAATTCACTAGACTGGTTTTATTATTTTTTATGTAAGCAAGAACGTAAAATTCTGATTTATATAAAACCCACCAATAAAGGATTTGGTCACAGAGTACATTAAAACTAGCACTGCACTGAGTAAATGGTCTTAGGATTTGGTTAGTTTTGCAACCAAAGTAGGAAACCTCTCCTGACTCTGCCTGTGATTGTGTAACATAAAGGATTCAAATGGAAATATTAGTAAACAGCGAACATTAATAAATATTTATTTAACAAACAAATGAGAAACAGATTTGGGAATTGTTACACATAATATCCTAGGGAAGAATAAAAATTTAGATAAAAATGTTGCAATTACCAAATTAAGGTGTTTAATCCTGGATTTTTCTGTGACCTGAAGCATGTCCTTTATCTCTCTGCTTCAGTTTGCTTAGCTGTAAAATAAAAATAATTGTATATGTCCTAATTCCAAATTAAGTTCTACATATTTATTGAGCACCTTATATGTGGCAATGCTTTGGCAAAAAACAAACAAACAAACAAACAACTTCTGTATCTCTTTATAAAGATATAGATATTTTTTCTACATATTCTAGGAGCATCTAACTCTCATGGCAAATGTAAGGTGACCCTTTTTTTTAGACAATTTTACATATAGAAATTTGCCTCAGCAAAATGAAATGAATGCCCATATCAGATATAAAAAGGTAGAAGGGGTAAGAAGACAATGCTATCTAACAAGACAGAGAAAGGACACTGATGCAAAAATAAGTTTAAAATGATTTCTGTAGAATTCTGAGCACAGGGCGGAAATGTTCAACAGGACAACAGTCTGGGAATGTGAAGAAGGCACTAAAATTGCGCATCAGCTTAACGTTTCCTGTGACAAAACAGAAAAAAAAACATAATAGAAAATTTGCCTTTAATTAAAACAAAGAAAAAAATCATTTTGAAACTGTTACATCCACACCAGAGAGAGAAGGGCGATGACCTGTAGCTCTGCCGTGGCCAGAACAGTCGACTCCGAGGACAGGCTGCTGAAAAGGCTGGGGAGAGAGACCACAAGGAGAACAGAACTCTGTTTGGACGACGCCTATTTACGGCTCTCGACTTGTTGACCCCGCATCTTTCCAGAAACTTTCACTGTTGGTCAAAACTGTTGAAAACTAGCCTTCCAAAAGGTCACCCTGCATTCCCAGCAACACGTGAGAACATCATGTCAGTTAGAGATGAACGTGTCCCTTTAGAAGCTGTTCCCTCAGCTTCTGTGGAGCATGATGTGAGAACAAGGTGGGTTGTAAGGTAAAAGCCCAGCCCATGAGGAAATGGAGAGCAGAACAAATCCCGGGCTATAGATTCTAGTTACTTGTTGTCCCCAAGTAAATGAATATTTCTACGTGAACAAAGCTCTTTAAAGGAGTAGACTCATGTGACAAGGCTTTGGGGTTTCCAAAGACTGGCCTGTTTAACTGAAATACGGCTCTCACACCGATTGTCGTCACTAAGTGTGTACTGTGCAAACGTGTGTGCTGTCTGAACCCCTCCTAGGGCAGCGCACACTCTCAAGTCACACTGCCAGCATTCCCCTCATGACTGTGCTTAGTGGGTGACATCTGCAGGCCTTGGAACTTTATCCCTGTATTCCTTGTTTTCTTCCTAAAAGCGGAGGTTATCTAATGGGTCTTAACTATATTGTCGTCAGAAATCAAGTATGTTGCTAAAAGTCTAACCATTCTGTAAATTTAAGGCTGCAATATAGCAACATTGGATTCTCTGCTTTGTTTAAAGTTGCTTATTCTTACTGTCACTTATTTCTTTACTTCATCTTTCCTATCGGGTTGCAACAAACATGGGTTGGAGGCACCGTGGGCTCAGCTGTCCTGGAGTGCTTTCAGTACTGGGTCATTGGGCCACACAGGTTTTTAGGTCTACAAATAAGTTTAGAATTAGAACCAAAACATGAAGTAGAGATTGACAAGGCAAAAATCACACACAAAACCATATAAATACATAAACATTCAGAATTAGAGAAGAAATCCCCCCAAATTAGAAATATTTTAAAGGCCTTTTACCAAAATATGTTTAGAATGCAGTTACCCAATAATTTATGAAATAGATGGGTAATGATGCCAGTGATACCACAATACGAAACAAAGAATTAAAGATCATTGCAACCCAGATGTGAAACACACACACACACACAAAACATGTCTCTATAGGAAGCAAAAGAAACCAAGGAGGAAAGAAAATGGTTTGATGACTGTAAAATGTCCCTTTCTAGACACCTAGGCGAAAGGGCAGAGGTCAAGGTCAAGGGCGGAGGAAAGGACCAATGTATCACTTACTTCTCTGTATCCGAAGATGATACGTCCATCCATGAGAAGCGTTGCCTGGAACGTGAAGCTTCCCAGGTTGTAATTATCTTGGAGGTGCACGTGGTCCCACTGGACGACAAGGGCTGTGCCTAAAATCCCCATTGGAAAGTAAAAGAAACACAATGAGAAAAGCAGGCCAGGCAGCTGGGAGCAAGCCTTCCCAAAGCCACGCATCTGGCCCTGAAATCTAGTGGTTGTGTTACTGGAATTTTATGAGGCTAATTGGAATTCTGTGGCTGGAATAGATTGGGCTATTGCTTAAAGAACTGGCTATTCTCTAACTACTTCTCATACTGAGGTGAATATTCGGCCCAGTGTGGGCAGTTTTGCCTTAGGAATCCCACTGATGTTAATGGGTGCTGCCTGCTTAGGTTTCCAGGGGCTGCTTTCAGAATGCAGCCCAAACGCAGCCCAGATGGATTAAATGAATTTCAGAAACATTTGACGAATGCTGAGAGAGAAAGGAACGCATTCAGAATCGCCAGAACCACTGGGAAAAAGGCCTGAAAGCTGCATTTTTCCTACTTAATTATACTCTGCCATACTGGAGAAGGTCCTCTCACACTAACGGGAATTTCCTTCTTTGATCCACAACGCCTGCATTTCTGTCTTTATTTTATGGCTTCGAGGCGGCTGCAAGTGAGCGTAAGGGGCCGCGGGCAAAGAATTTTCAGTGCGGTCTATTATTTTCTTATGACTCAATCTGCCAGTGTTTACTATAAACCCATTAACATGGAGAATAAATTGAAGCATTAGCTACCAATGATAACTCTTATTTTTGTTTTAACTGGTATTGTGCTTTCTTCACTTTTAAAAAAGAAAACAAATGAGCAGCTAAGCCTTTTGCTTAACTCTATAACATTGGATTTTTCCATTTGGTCCAAAAAATCATGTTACCAAAAAAAAAAGTTGTATTGAAAATGAAACACACAGTTCACAGTATTAACAGCACAAAATTTATCTCCTGGGTCAGTAAGAATCTGATTTTTTTTAAAAATCAAGATTATACAGCAGAACCAGTTTTCAGCAGCAGTTTTATACCATTACCATTAGTAAATCTCAAGTTAGTTGAGGGTTTTAAGACAACGTTATTTCAAATATTTTTAATACCAAGCTGTAAATGTTTAAAGGGTGTTAAAGTGCAGAAATGCATTTCTTTGAGATAAAACTTTGGAATTCAAGAAATATGTTTTTAAATTTTGCTTTGGGGCTTTCAGGAAACGCAGTAACAGCCCCTGCCTTGGGTGAAGACCCAGGTCTATCCCACCAGCATCTCCTTGTCCAAGTCTCCAACCTACATCCATGCTACCATTTCTTTAAAAACCGGAAAAGGCAAGAGGACAATAATAGCCAGGGAACATTCCATAATCGTAGAAGATTTTCTGATCACAGAGTGCCTCGTATCTCCTTATTCCCTCAAACATGCCCACACCCTCAAACTCCAACCTCTTCCTTATCCACTGATTTCTTTTAGGGACGCTTTGGTGGCGAAGTGAAAACACTGAGCTAGGGGCGAGACGAGCCTGGTGTCCTGGCTTAGCACCTCCTGAGCATCTTGGCCACAAGTAACCTGCAGGAACCTGTCACTTCCCCTGTGATTTGCCTTCAAGGATGAAATGCAAGATAACATAGCTGCCACAAACTCTTCGTGGAAAAGGGAGATCTAACTAGATCATGTCATTTTTGATTTTATGCAAATCCTGCTGGAGACATTCATAATATATTTTTAGTAGCTGGTAAAATATATGATATATTTCAAGGTTTGCAAATGTGACGTTTTCTATTATGCAGTAGCATAGCAGCTTATTTTTGTTGCTTTCAAAGGTTCTCTGTAGCAACAACCTAGAGGTTGAGTGCAATCGTTATCATGAAATTTAAAAATTAGCTAAAGATCTCTATCCTGTTTTTTCTTAGTCAATATTGCAAGCTTCATCTTTTTATTAAAAATTACTGATATCTAAAACTTCATGGTATGCAGGTTAGTGGAAGTGGTTTTTAGAGAGAAACTATTTATACCGATTTATTTTCGTACATTAATCTAATCAGGCCCTTCTTCAAAATTCTTCTCTCCAGGTAGTGCCTGTCTGGGGGGCGATTAGATGAGGGGAACAGGAGGACGCTTTCTCTGGCCAGCGGTGGCACCTGTGAATCTGCTGCTGCGGAAGGAAGTCCGCCCCGACGGCGGCTGCCGTGGCCCCGCTGCTGGCTCGGGCGCTTCTCCTGGGGAAGGGCCCAGCTAAGCCCACCCAGGGCCGTGGGTGGGACCAGGATGCTTTTGTCCCCTTCCCCGGGATGCTCATTTAGTTATAATCAAATCCTCTTTTCAATGACCAATTTGTCACTCCAAAATAAATTCAGAGAATCAGGTTGAACCCGAGTTGTCTGGGGTCAGCGTCAACCACAAATTTCCGGCTTCCCTGCTGGATGGGGCGCCCGGCGCTGGTTAGAATGATCTGGCATTGATGGCTGTGCCCGGGCCGTCTGGTCATTTCCTAGTAAAGGCTTATTTTTATAGCTTTACCATCTTTGATGCGTTAATATTCTGGGAGTCATTTAAGCTGCAGTAGTCACCCAGGCTAGCTATAATGTTTGGAATCATTTCCTCGTTTTTAAAATCTAGTGTGTTAACAATGACCGATAGATTCTCTGAGGAAATGCTCTAGCTTGCTGCTGTCTCTCTCTCAAGAGACGCTGCTCAGACTGCAGTCGCCCACCCTGAAGCCTTCTCTCAGCGACCCTAAGAGCTTAAAGACGCTTCAGCAAGTGGCTGAAGCATCCAAAGCACCTTGGGATGAGTCCCACCCTGCCTCCAAGTGCTTCCTTCGTTTCACAAAACATGATCGATTACTCAGCTTTCACGGTCTTGCTTTGAAGGTATTTAGAGTACAGTGGAGTGGTATGCATTAAATTAAAAAAAAAATCGTTCACATAAAAGTAAAATTCAAATATTAAGATATGATGGTATGAGAGAGTATATGGGGGGGGGGGGGGACTAGTTAATATGATTCAAGCTAGTGGTAAAGAATTTGGTCATCAGAATCCTGAACCTGTGACAAATGGCCCCGACATTACCTAGTAAATGTCAGCGCTTGGAAAACTATTGATTTCCATCAAACCCTTTCCTTCTCACTTAGGAGCAAGTGCTAAGGTGCTTCTGCATGAAGCAATATGCTTGAGAAAAGGCTCTGCCTCTAGTTCTGTGGCACTTAAAGTTATGATCTATTTGTACATCCTTGTGCCTTAGCACCTCATAAATTAAAATTGGGAGGATAGAGTATAACAGTCCTTAATTATTAGTAGGAAATAATATTTATAGTTAAGATTTAGAGTTGCTTGAGATTGGCCACAGTTTGGTATTATTCAAATGTTTGAAGTACATTTCCCAGGGTGTAGATCTAGCTATGTTTAATTTTCTTTTTCCTTTGAATATTGACCTGTAAAATAGCTTCATCGCACCTGTCAGAAGATTGCTTTTAGCAAAATGATCACATTTCCCCAAGGCTGCTGCCACATTCAAGTCTATGCCACCCATTAAGAAATTTCTTCCTTAATCATCAGAAATAAGACAATAGTTGAAAGAACTTTCTTCATGCCAAATGCTTCCATTATTTTAAAAGAAAAAAAAAAGTCTTCTGGGCAAATAAATTCCATATTGTATCATGAAGAGTACAGGAAATTCTATCCTTAACTTTATAAAGTTGTTTTTTATTAGAGAAGTTGTGGGTTTACAGACCCATCATGCAAAAAATACAGGATTCACATCTACCACCACCACCACCTTGCATGAGTGTGGAACATTTGTTACAATTGATGACAGCACTTTATAGTAATTGTCCTATTTTTAACATTAGTTACCTTTTTTGCAATTGATGAATGATTATTGAAATAGTACTATTAACTAGTGTTCATAGTTTATATTAGGTGCATTTTTCCATATACCACGCTCTTAGTAAAGCTTTGTATCAGTGTCGTACATTCCTTTACCTTCATGAAAGAACACTCTTATACTTGTACAGTAAACTATAGTCCATCTCTCTAATAGGGTTTACTTTGTTGTACAGTCCTATGTTTTACATTTAAAATTTTTATTCTAGTAACATATATGACCTGTAGTTTCACCTTTTAACCACATTCACTTATTTAACTCAGAGCTGGTAATTACCCTCGCAACATGGTGCCACCATCACCACAATCCCTTTCCAAACATTTACAATCAACCTAAACAGAAATTCTGTACAAATTAATCATCTGCTCCCCATTCTCTAACACCAGTCTATCCCCTGATAAACTATATTCTAGATACTAACTCTTTGAGCTTGCTTATTATAATTATTTCCTATCAGTGAGATCATACAATTTTGTCCTTTTGTGCCTGGCTTATTTCATTCAGTATGATGTCCTCACGGTTCATCCATGCTTGTCACATGCATCTGGACTTCATTCCTTGTTATGGCTGAATAATATTCCATTGCATGTTTATGCCACATTTTGCTTATCCATCACTGGTTGATGGACACAAGTTGCTTAAATCTTTGGGCAATTGTGAATAATGGAATAATGCCTCAATGAACATTGGTGTGCGAATATCTGCTCGAGTCCCTGCTTTCAATAATTCTTGGTATATACCTAGTAGTGGGATTGATGGGTCAAATGGTAATTCTATACTTAGCTTTCTGAGGAATCACCAAACTGTCCTCAACAGCGGCTGCACAGTTTCACATTCCCACCATCATTGAATGAGTGTTTCTATTTCTCCACTTCCTCTCTAACACTTGTAGTTTTATATATATATTTTTAATGGTAGACATTCAAGGAAATGATATATCATTGTGGTTTTGATTTGCATTTCCCTAATAGCTAGTGATGTTGAACATCTTTTCGAGTGCTTTTAGCCATTTGTATATCCTTTTTTGGAGAAATGTCTATCAAGTCTTTTGCCCATTTCTTAATTGGGTAGTTTGTCTTTTTATTGCTTAATTGTAAGATTGCTTTATATATTCTAGATACTAAACCCTTATGAATATGTGGTTTCCAAATACTTTCTACCATTGTGTAGGCTGCCTTTTCACTTTCTTGACAAAATCCTTGGAAGCACAAAAGTTTTTAATTTTGAGGAGGTACTATTTATCTAATTTTCCTCTCAATTGCTTGTGCTTTGGATGTAAAGTCTAAGAAACCATTGCCTACCACAAGATCTTTAAGATGCTTCCCTACATTTTCTTCCATGAGTTTTATAGTCCTGGTTCTGATAATTAGGTCTTTGATCCATGTTGAGTTAATTTTTGTACATGGTATGAGATAGGGATCCTCATTCATTCTTTTGCATATGGATATACAGTTCTCCCAGCACCATTTGTTGAAGATACCGTTCTATGCTAGTTGAGTGGACTTGGCAGCCTTGTCAAAAATTGTTTGACCATAGACGTAAGGGTCTATTTCTGAATTTCAATTCGAATTCATTGGTCAATATATCTATCTTTGTCCCAGTACCATGCTGTTTTGCCCACTGTACCTTTGTATATTCTTTAAAGTCAGGAAGTGTGAATCACGCTCTTAGATATTTGATTCTTTTAGTCACTATTGTGAATGGAAATTTTATCTTGATTTCCTCCTCAGATTGCTCAACATTAGTGTATAAAAACCTTACTGAAAAAAAAAAAAAAAAAAAAAAAACCTTTCTGATTTTTTTTTTTTTTTTTTTTTGCGTTGATCTTCTGCCATGCTACTTTGCTGAATTCATTTATTAGCTCTGGTAGTTTTTTTTGTAGATTTTTGGGGACTTTCTATATATAGGATCATGTCATTTGCAAATAGTGAAAGTTTTACAACATCTTTTCCAATTTAGATGCCTTTTATTTCTTTTTCTTGCCTAATTGCTCTAGCTAGAAATTCTAGCACAATGTTTTCTAATAGTGCTGACAGAGGGCATCCTTGTCTTTTTCCCAGATATTAGACGGAAAGCTTTCAGTTTTTCACCATTGAGCATGATGTTAACTGTGGGTTTTTCATATAAGCTCTTTATCATGTTGAGGAAGTTTTTTTCAATTCTTATTTTTCTAAGTGTTTTTATCAAGAAAGGATGCTGGATTTTGTCAAATGCATTTTCTGCATTAATTGAGATGTTCATGTGTTTTTTCTCCTTCATTTTGTTAATGTGCTGTATTACATAATTGATTTTCTTATGTTCAACCACTCTTTTTTACTTGGGATAAAATCAACTTGGTCATGGTATATAATTCTTTTATGTGCTGTTGGATTTGAACTGCAAGTATGTTTGAGGATTTTTTCATCTAATCTAATTTCATAAGAGAAAGAGATCTGTAATTTTATTTTGTTGTAGTATTTCTATCTGGCATGGTATTAGGGTGATGTTAGCCTTATAGAATGAGTAAGGTAGTGCTCCCTATTCTTCAGTTTTTGGAAGAGTTTGAGCAGAATTGGTATTAATTCTTTAATTCTCCTTGGAATGATTGGTAAAATTCACCTGTGAAGCCATCTGGTCCTGGGATTTTCTTTGTTGGGAGGTTTTGATGACTGATTCAATCTTTTAGCTTGTAATTAGTCTGTTGAGATCCCTTATTTCTTGTAGAGTCAGTGTAGGCTGTTTGTGTGTTTCTAGGAATTTGTCCATTTCATCGAGGCTGTCAAATTTGTTGGCATACAGTTGTTCATAGAATCCTTTCATGATTCTTTTTATTTCTGTGGGGTCAGTAGTACTGATTTTACTTATTTGTGTCATCTCTCTTTTTTTCTTTGTCAGTCTAGCAAAAGGTTTGTCAATTTTATTGATCTTTTCAAAGAACAAATTTTGGCATTGTTAATTTTTTCTGGTTTTTAATTCTCCATATCATTTATATCTGCTGTAATCTTTTTTATTTTAGGTACCAGGGGCTGAGGATTGAACTCGGGATATCATATGTGGGGAGCTGGTGCTGAACCACTGAGCCACATGGGCTTCCCTGAGTTAATTTCTTGCTTGTTTTGTTTGTTGCTTGTTTTTGTTTTTTCAGAAGGCACCAGGAACTGCACTCTGGACATCCCATGTGGGAGGCAGGCGCGCTCAACCACTTGAGCCACATCTGCTCCCTCTGTTTTTTTTTATTTCTGTCTGCTTGCTCTAGGATTAGTTTGTTGTCCTTTTCCTAGTTCCTCCAGGTGTGCACTTATGTTGTTGATTTTAGCTCTTCCTTCTTTTTAATGTAAGCAGTTAGGACTAAAAATTTCCCTTTCTGTACTGCCTTCAGAGCATCCCATAAATTTTGATAAGTTGTGTTTCATTTTCATTCATCTGAAGATATTTACTGATTTCCCTCACAATTTCTTCTTTAACCCACTGATTGTTTGATTATGTAGTTTAACTTCTATTAATTTGTGAGTTTTCCAGTTCCCTACCTGTTATTGATTTCCAGCTTTATTCCATTATGGTCAGAGAAAGTGCTTTGTCTAATTTCAATCTTTTCAAATCTATTCAAACCTGTTTTGTGACCCAGCCGATGTGGTCTTCCTGGACAACGATCCGTGTGCACTTGAGAAGGATGGACATCCTGCCGTGTTGGGGTGCAATCTACTAAAATGTCTGTTAGGTCTGGTCCATTCATCATATTGTTCAAGTTCTCTGTTTTCTTATCTATTGCTGAGAGTGGTGTTTCAAAGTCTCCAACTATGACTGGAGGGGCGTCTACTTCTTCCCTCAGTGTTGCCAGTGTTTGCCCACGTATTTGGGGGCACCATGGTTAAGTGTATAAATATTTATGATTGTCATTTCTTCCCAGTGGATTGTCCCTTGGATTAATATATTGTGTCCTTCTTTGTCTCTTACAACAGCTTCTTAGTTAAAGTCCATAATTTCCTTTATTAGTATAGCTACCCCACCCCTCTCTCTCTTTTTTTATTTTTTATTTTAGGAGGTACCCGGGATTGAAGCCAGGACCTCATATGTGCAAAGCAGGCACTCAGCCATGAGCTCCACCAGCTCCACTCCACCTCTTTTTTGGGTTAAAGTTTGCATGCAATAGCTTTGTCTGACCTTTCAATTTCAATCATTTGTGTCTTTGGGTCTAAGGTGAGTAAAGAACATATAGTCGAATCATCCATTTTTAAAATCCATTCTGCCACTCTATGTCTTTTAATTGGGGAGTTTAACCCATTAACATTCAGTGTTATTAGAGTAAGGCAGTACTTACTTTAGCTATTTTGTCCTTTTGTTTTTATATGCCATATATTTGTTTTGTTTCTCTTTTCCTTTCTTGCAGCCTCCTAATATGTATATTTGACCTTTTATGATGTCTCTGACTGATCCCTTCCTCAGGTTGGTTTTTGTATATATTTAAAATACTTTCTTTGTGATTACCCTGGCATTTATATTACACAACCTACATCAATAACCTGCTAGTTTGAAAAGATATCAACTTAGCTTCAATAGCTTACACGTTTTCTGCTCGCATATACCTCTGTTTCCCCTCTTAATGTTGCTTTTGTCCCATTTACCACTTTATATTTTGCATGTCCATTATCAGGACATATACCTTTTTATTGTTCAACTGTATTCTGACTATAATCCGAATTAAAGGGTAGAGTTGCATGCTGAGGTACAGTACTACTGGGTTCTGCATTTGTCCTTTTAGTTATCCTTCCTGTTAACCTTCATTTCTTCACACTGCTCCAAGCCACTCTCTTCTATCATTTTGCTGGATAATGAATTTTTTCTCTTTCAGTATTAAATATATCATGCCACTGCCTTCTTGCTTCCATGGTTTCTGATGAGAAAACTGCCACTTAGTCTTATAGAGAATCCTTTGTATGTGGTGAATTGCTTTTCTCTTGCTGCTTTTTGAACTCTGTCTTTATCTTTGGAATCTGACATTCTGATTGGTATGTGTCTCAGAGTAGGTCTATTAGGATTTATTCTGTTTGGAGTACATTGCATTTCTTGGACATGTATATTTATCTTTCATAATTGTTGGGAAATTTTTAGCCATTCTTTCATCAAATATTCTTTCTGCCCCTTTTCCCTTCTCTTCTCATTCTGGGACACTCATGGTACATATGTTTGTGCACTTCATGCTGTCACTCAAATCCCCGAGACACTGCTCAATTTTATAAACCTTTCTATATTTGTTTTTCTGACTGTATGATTTCAATTGTCCTGTCTTCTAGTTCACTGATTCCTTTTTCTGCTTGTTCAAATCGACTGTTGTATGCCTCTAGTGTATTTTCTATCTCAACTATAGTGTCTTTCCTCTCCTTAATTTCTGTTATGTTTCTTTTTATACTTTCAACTTCTTTATGCTCCCACAATGTCTTCTTGATATCCTGTATCTCTTTATACATATTTTTCATCATTTTCTTCAATTGATTTAGTAGATTTGTTTGAAATTTCTTGTTCAGTTGTTACAAAATCTGCATCTCCTCTGAAGTTTTAATTTGTTCCCTTGACTGAGCCATATCTTCCTGTTTCTTTGTATGGCTTGTAACATTTGTTGATGTCTAGGCATCTGATTATCTCGATGACTTAACTCTGAAGGTCAGTCTTTCTCTATTGTCGAGGGTTTTATTGTTGATTGGCTTTGTGTTAGGGCTCTTCTTTGATATTTGGTCTAACTTATTCTCAACCTTTAGAATAGCCTAAGTTTAACTGATCAGATTTTCTCACCTCTTCTTCATCTGATTCTTACCTGGATATGCAGTACACTTTTTAAGATTGCATTTTGTGCAAGTGTTTCACCTCCAGGAGAAAGCTTCCTTTCCTCTGTTCCTTCACTGGGAATCTTGATCTGTTCTGAATGATTTTGTGCAGCATTTTCTCCCCAGCTCCTATAATTTGTTTAAATTCTCACCCTCACTCAGTGTACCATTTCCTTATATATTTTTCATTTCTTGGAGCCTCCTTTCTTACAGAGGTACAATTTAACTCCCTTTATTTTTTTCTCTGTGAGGATTTTCTGCCTCTGGTTTCTTCCCCAGTAAGGTATTCCTCCTTTGGGAGCCAGACGGAGTCAATCCAGAAAGGCGGTCACTCCAGAAGAGTGCGTTTTTCATTTATGTGGTCCAGTCAACAGAAACTAGATTGAGTGAGCTCAGCACTTTCAAACCACAATCTTACCCCAGTCTTTCTCTCTCTCTCTCTCTCCCACTTTTATTTTTCACTCCTGGGGGCTCTTGTGTCCTGCACTGGGTCTCAGTGGACTTGGGTCCCCACACCTGGATATGTGTGGCATTCTACCACTCTGTCCCCTGTGGGAGTTGGGAGTCTGGGCCACTGCCTCTGAGTAATTCCCAAGCTGTATGGGACCAAATGAGGGAGAGGTAGTAGACAGGTGAGTACAGTACAAAAGTTGCCTACTATATAATCCTCTTTCTTTAATTTGGCATTTGTGGAGTCCTTCCCCAGTCTCTACTGTCCTAAGCAAGTGGGTTTTCCTCTTTTATTTACTTATTCTCTCTCTGGGGAGGGTTTTTCAGGGGTTGTCTTACATTGCCATGCTGATGATTTCACCTAACTTTAACTTTTCCAAACCAAATTTTTCTTTATCTATATTTTCTCAATCAAAGTTACAGCCTTCATAAGACACAGACAGGAAAACATCATTTGTCTCTAGGAACTTATTTTTTTAACTTGGATTTTAAAAGTAATTAGTGATATATTCTAGGTTTTCTCTGACAGTTTTACATTTCTCCAAAAGAAACAGCAGAAATAGATTGCCAGTATACTTGATAAATCTTAACAGGCTCTGTTTCATATTTTAAAGTTAGGAAAAACTTGATTTTCTTAAGTGAATTTTAATAGTCTATATATTTTAAACAGATGCTTTCAGCTTATGGATACATACATTTCCCATACAATTTTTAAAATGTAATATCTATATATTATGCCCTTTGCCTTTATTAGAAGGTCAAAACTAACAAATTTATTCAGATTCTACTAATTGGAAGGAGTTATTGCAAATGACATCAAATAAATATATTTGCTTGTTTGAGGTATTGACTACAGAAATTTATTACTTGTATTCAAAATAAAGAGGTGTTTATAAACAGCTCTGGAATGAATGAGTGAATGAAAAAATGAATGGCACTGGTATTGTATTTTATTCCATATATCAGCAATTACACTAAGACATTTGTCAACTTAGGGCATTTGCATTAAGCAATTTACAAATTAAATCCACTTGAAACAATCCAGGTTACAAAAGCATTAATACGAAATTGGTGTTTGATGTTTCAAAGTATGCATTCTTTAAAAGGTAGGCTGACCAATACATACCATTATCAAAATATCTGACTGTTGAATTTCTGGACACGCTGGGGTCGAAGTTTGCCATCAAAGGTGCTATGTATTGAGTGGCTGTCAGCATCCGATGCACAACCTCTCCAGTGTATATGAACCCTACAATTAGGAAAATAAGAAAGACGCTTTTAAAAGGCAAGATAAAATTGCAATGAAAAGTTCTCCAACTCAGTTGCAGCCATGTATTGAAAATAAAATGTCACTGTAGGTTAAAAAAAAAAGGGGGGGGGGACATAATTAATATCTCATCAAAGATAGTTGGGTCTAGGTGAAATTAATTCTCATATGATTTGGTGGTACCTTGTTGACTGGTAAACCAGAAATCCAGAATATGTATGTCTGTAATTGTGGGAAAAAGTGACTACAGCAACCCAAACATTCAATTTGCCATTATAAACCTCTTGTTACATTAACATTCAGCAGACACGTCAGTCCTTTTTACACTTCTTTTACAGAAAATGAATGTATTTTCTTATATGTATTTGCATTTTTTTGAATTACAATTCAGTTTAGGAGCTTTTAGAAATCACACATGCATCCCTTTTAATACTAAAATGTATAACATGTTTTGACCCTTATTTGGAAAGTTGAAAGGAAGCTAAATGCTGTGGGAAAATTTGGACATTTCTCAGATGGCTCAAGATTTTATAATTCAAACTCTCTATGAAGAAGATAAAGTCCATGTGTTTGCAGATAAGATGGTAAAAAGCTCATAATGCACAAACGCCTCCCTTTTTAGAGAGATATCAGCCTATCCTCACAGTTGGATAGTGAGAGGGAATTTACTATGGAGGACTTACCTTTTGAATTAAATTTCAATAGCGCCTCTGCTACAACCCTAACCGACTTTCAATTATTCACACTGGGGTCATTTACTTTGTGGATTATCCACGACAAATTGTTAATCCCAAACCAACTTCTTGCCTGCAAGGCTTTTAGTTGCCTGAAAGGTGAGTCAGCTCTGGAAAGCAAACTGTAATAGTAATCTTAGACCTGTACAATTAAGAACCTATATATGTGTGCACACAAACATGCAGTATCACGAGATCAACTCACAGCAAATTATTTATGAATGCACTTTCAATGTGTAGGAAACAAAGAGTTAACAAGATAAAGGAGGATGCTGTTTTGTTTTGTTTTTTTCTATTTTCATAAGAAAATAAAATTAAAAAGCAAGAATAAAAAATTCTTACAAAATTGCATAGCATTTAAACCTCTCAAGGTGTTCAACTTTGGTTGTCTCACTTCATGACCTGATTTAAGCCTTTCCTTGGTACAAGGAGGTCTTCATGGTTTCAGATCTTCAGTTGTGATTTCCAGTGAGGTGACGGCAGAATTAAATCTGGGGTTATTTATTTTGGAATTAATTTATCTCTTTCTGGTAATGTCTTCTTTGACTTCATTTTAATTTTTTATCAAAGGCATAACTGAACCCTAGCTTTTCATATTCAAAGTTATATTTTTAGCTAATAAAATTTTCAGTGGGTATTTTAATTATCGATCATGTGTTACTTCTCATTTTCTGAGCAATCTCTTTAAAAAGGAATCTCCCCTATGTCTTCAGCAGCATTTAGTACATTTATAATTTCACTTAGCCCAGGTGTACTAGAAAACACAGTGGTGATCCCGCTGTTACTTTTATTCTATTTCCTTCTAGTCCTAGGTTTTCATATTCACACTCTTACTGTCAATAGCTCCCCCCATCACAGTTTTCAAATTATAAACATAAAATATTTTTCAGGGACTATGATTTTTGTCTCCTGTCCTCACCATCATGCATTTATAATTTCACCATTAAAATGGATGCAAAACTCTATAGATACAATCTTTTAAGTCAAAGTATTAAATGGTATTCTGAAAATGTTCTTCCTAAATAGCTCCAGGTATCTATTTCCCTATTCAGTATTCCCCATGTAGCAGGAGACTCAGCTGTGCTGGACTTAAAGAGCAAAGAAGGCAGTAATTCAAGGCAGGGGAAATTTTTAAATCAATACAAAATTCATTCTCCAAAACAACTCTAAGAAAAGTAGCAGTGATTTATAGAAAACAAAACTTGATTATGGCAGTTTTTGATGATTTCAGATGGTTAATTATTAATTGGTAATTAAACTAATATAAATGTACTTGTTCTTGAATATTTCTGCTTTGTTTGGGCAAGAAATCTATGTGACAGAGCTTTCAAAACCATAGGAACTATTGGCTGCTGCTTCCTTGCATCAGGGAAGAACTTTCTAGACTTACAGTTTCCCAAATCTCAGAGACAGAATTTCAAATTGTTCCTATGAACTAAATAAAAATATGGAAGAATTTGACAATGTGTAAAATCTATAGTTCTTGCTTCTTCAATTATTGCAACATGAAGATAAGTGATAACTACTATTACTGTGCCATAGTTGCTGCAATATTTTAACATGAGCATGGTAATCAATTACTAATACATCTGTCACTGTACCACAGTTATGAGAATTAATGTGGGAAAACAAAACAAGGATGCCACAACCCCACAATCTGCAAAATGAGTTAGGTTTGGACATTCAGAGAATACTTGCTTTGCTTTTCTCAGCCATATTGAAAAACAACTCCTCTCAATATCTCAGGCTTGTTTGCAGTGACCAAGAATTAAAGCACTTCATTGGAATGATGACGCTATTGAATTCTCCTTATGTTTCCAGAACTTAAGAATACTGTTATCAGTGCCTAAGACCTGAGGAAAGGCGACCTGCCGTGCCGACTGAACGGCGCTCTGACGCAGCAGAACATCTCAAAGCTTCAGTGACACTCTTAGTCACCAATACCCCTTTAGACATTTCCACCTTTCCATTTGCAGTCTTGGGCATGCCAGCTGTGGTGGAAAAATACTTTTATAATTCTGGACCGCCAGCTTTTTGGGTAATTTATGCATTAAAATATAGGGTTTTATTTCAAACTTCTTTGTAGTCATTGGAAGATCTAATCATAAAAACTTCTCATTTGTTCAGTGACCTCATTTAAATAACAATCATCTATCCAATCCTAAGAAATTTGCAGAAAAGAGGTATTATCCAGATAACTGGGACCAATGAAATATTTTCCTAAAAAGATCCAAATAAGAGAAGCAAGTTTTGTTCTTTGGATCTGAAGTAACAGCGAACACATTGCTCTTCCCTTTTGTCTCACTACTAGGAAACTTGGGCGTTAGATTCCAAGCTCAGGTGTAATGAAGGACTTTGATTTTGTTCCTTGAAGGATCTGCTTTGGCTGCTTTCTGTAGGTGGTCTCTAGTCATTAGAGTGATCCAGTTTTAAATCTGTAAACTTCATGAAGTCGTCTGGGGATTTTATCATTGGAGGTGCTGGCGCAAATAGCAATAAACCCCATCAATTATTACATGTTTATTACCCCCCAATTATTATGACAAGATTGAAATTAATCAGTATCATTATAGAAGTTACCAATTAATTCTTTTCATGCATTTTTTTACTATATCCTTATTTTGAAAAGAATGATGCTATTATATTATATATCATATGTTTTATTACTATATTGATAGTATCATATTTATATTAATTATTACCATTTATTAAATGAGTATTTAACGAGGCTGGGAAACTTGCCCAAAGCTACATGACTAGAATCAGTCTACAGACGCCAAATTTTATGGCTTTTCACAAGATATTTTTGTTATGTGCTCAGCCTTATGCCAGGACCTGTGGAAGACAGAAGGACGGGGAATATTCCTTTTACTTCTCCTGAGGTGTTTTTGAGACAACCACCCATAGGCATGCTGAGCCCTGTCAGTAACTTCAAAACGCTGCTCAGTGAGGTTTCCCAGAGCTCGGGACTCCTGCTCAATGAGTTTCATACCCAAATAGGGACTCTGAGGAAGAAAAGACCTGTCTTCTGTGTGAAAATGCAGCAGTTAAACCTCGGAACAGAGCTGCAGTTGCCTCAAATCTAGCTAGTTCTTAGTGTGTCGCCACAGCCTCTGTCCTTTTAATTGGCACATTGTTCAAATAGGTTAAATTATATTTCTGTAATGCAATCCACCAAAGGTGGTGACTTACGACTACAGAATTTAACAGTAAATCAAATTATTTCCTCGCTGGGTGCCTATGTTACATCCCATGCTCCAATTGCCTATCCCATTAAATGAGGTTGAAAAGGTACCTGTATCACTGGGTAGCTATGATGGTTGATGATATATGAAAAGGATTTGACTCTATTCAAGATAAATATTTGCAGAGAGCCAATCCGTCCCCTAAATTTGCTCTAATTTTTACCCTCGGCAGTCTTTCCTGTCTGATGTAGACTAGTTGACTGTGGACATCACCCTAGAACGTTTATGTGACTTTGGAATTGTGGGTCAGGCGCCATGTGGGCTGAGACCCACGTGTGTTGATTTGCATCCTTCCAGCTTGGGTTAACGTCCAGCACTGACTCTGACCACAGGGCAGCGATGATAAAATCCCCGAACGCCCGCGGTCCTTACTTTGATATTTCTTTCTTTACCTGCTGATGGAATACACCTTGTAAAATTACTAACCTCATCTTAGGTACAAATGGTTCTCTCCTTTCACTGCAAGTGTCATGGTAATACAGGGAGCGTGAAGAGGATAACATTGCTGGGGAGCGGTCTCTAAGCGTTAATGAAGAGGAGCTGCATGAAACAGCCCTCCTTCACGGCCCCCTTGAAGACGCTCGCGTCCCCTAGATCTGCAGGCTCGGCGCCTTCACCCACCGGCATTTACGGACAGGCGCCTCCTACTGATCCGTGCCCGTTAGTCTCACATGTGGTGAGTCCCTTTGCTACTCATGAAGAACTGAGTTATTTCACTGGCATTCTTTTTTTTTTTTAAGAATAGTTTCATTTACACACCATATGCTCCAGCCAGAGTGTGCAATGAAGGGCTCTCAGTACCATCACAGAGCTGTGTATTCATCACCACAGTCAATTTGAGAACATTCTCATTGCTCCAAAAAGAAAACCCCACGTCCGCATACCCCTTGGTGTGGTGCTTTTGTTTCCATTGATGAAAGACTGTTACAATCCTACTGGTAACTATAGCCCACGTTTGCTTTACTTGTTGCTTTCCCCACATACAACCCTATTGTTAACCTCTTGTAACAGTGACGTACGTACATTGGTTCTAGTTCTCGGGAGAACATTCTTGCATTTGCACGATTAACCACAGGCACCGTCTACCACAGGAATCACTGTGCTACACAGTCCCGCGTTTATCCTCAAGCTTTCCTTCTAATGACATACACCACCCTACACTTCCCCTCTCGACCACAATCACACACACGATTCATCCCTGGCGTTCACACAGTGATGTGCTACCCTTGCCCGCTACCCATCCACGAGTGCTCCTTGTGGTCATTTGGTCATCATCCGGCCAGTGGCTCAACGTGAACAACTTGCTGGAAGCAAATAAATCAAGTCTGAGCATAATTCAACTTGCATTTTCCACAAATGCAAATTTAGGAATCAACAATACATTCCTGCATGCTGTAACTTAGCCCCTTTACGGCAAATCTTTGCTTGTAATTCGGGCAGCTTTTTAAACAAAACCATCTGTGGTGGTGGCGACTGCTAATTTGAAAATTTAAAGTGTGGTAAGTTCTCTGGAAACAAAACTGTCTGCCAGTGGCAAGTCCAATGACATGTTTCATGTAACAGGCGTCCTTAGGACAAAACTGTTACTGGTAGACCATGCTATTCATTGTGAAACTATTGGTTTGTGCGTGCAACCCAGATAGTATTTTTGAAGAAGAAGAAAAAAGCATTTCTGAAATTCTTGGGAATGTATGAACCACTGGTTCCTAGGAAGCAACCTATAATAGTTTCAATCACCAAATATTTTCCCTTTGTATTTCTAATATATTTTATACATTAAATTAAAGAAAAATCTAGGTGTTAAAATAAATCCCATCTCATAGACTCCTTCATTCTATTGGTTTAAGGCACCCGTGGAAATTAAAAACTACAACAAATCCATCATCTGGAATAAACAGCAGCAAGTGACAAAATTGCATTCAGAAAATTACCAATATAAAAATTTGTGTTAATTATATCAGGTGCCTCTTCCCAACAGGAGCCAGAAGGAAAGGAGGGGAAGCTGGCTAGAAACTCACACCTTCTCCCCCTATTTTCATTTTCAACTAGTAAGACAATCGTTGGCGTAGTTTCTGCCTTCTCCATCTTGTTTTGCAAATGAATCACTGGGACACGGTCTTCCTTCAGCCCAGTTAATTCCTGGTGGTCAATGTCCACAGCTGCCCTTCTCTCCTGGCACCCCCGAGTGCCCTGATCACCCGAGGTATCCAGGGACCATCCAGCTACACTCAGACTGTGTGGCTTTTGGCCCCCGGGCTGGCTACAGCAGGGCAGCCTTGCTTTCCATGGTGGCGCCAGCCCGGTTTCTTCTACTTGAAAATCAAGTTCATCTCCACTCTCCAACCAGGTCCTGTTTCTATCGGCTCACCCCTCCACGAAGGCGAAGGGGAGGGGAGCTTTCAGCCAGTCCCTCTCCCAGACTGAGGGTTCAGGGATCCCGTTGCTGGGTGCTGGACTCACGTGGGACCCCTGTGTCCGAACCTGGGTTTCGGGGACGCTCTGCTGTGTGTGCAAAGACTCCCTCCTGCATCCTATCTCAGCTCTTGGACCCTGCTCCCGGGGGCAGCCCATGTGGAGGGGAGGACGCGGCTTTCCGGCCTGAGCATCAGCACCCTGGGGTCAGGCACCTGGTGACCAGGGCCCAATGGCCCCTTGGAGACTCTACCCAGAACAGTTCTCCCTTCTCCAGCCGGGCTCCATCCTGTCCAGAGGGAAGCTCACACCTTGCTCAGGCTTCCTGTCCACTCCACCTACACTCCTACCCTATCAACTGTCTTTCAGAAAGGACCATTTTTAAAATGCCCCAAAGCAGGTCTGGAAGGAAGACATCGATGCAGCAGGGCTGCCTCCAGGGAGCAGGTGCTTTTCTCCGTCCCTACACCTTCGGGCACTTACTGACTACCCTACAGCACTGTACTAGCGCTTCAACAATCAGGTGGAATTAAAGTAAACCTATTTCAAAGCAGAGAAGCCCGTTCTGCAGTCTTCCCAGAATTGTCGTCTATCCAGCCTCGAGGTTATTCTACATGTTTGAAAATTTAACCACACCTGCCCACCTCCACTCCGATCGCTCAGCCGGCCCTAGGAAAGCCAGCCAAGCCAGGCTGTGGAAGTGGGTGGAACGGGGCCGCCCGCCGAGCTCTGCAGCCTCCTGCCCTCCTCGGCGCAGGGGGGGCACCTTGCACCAGCGGGCGGAGAGAGCGGCCAAAAGGCGCCAAGAGCGCGCTGCCTCCAGGGCAGCAAGCCAGGCCTGGGCCTGCTGTTCCCTCCCAGCATAAAACGTCCCCCTGCTGCCTCAGATGCCTTGGGACACTTCATCAGGCGTCACGAATATGCTGTTTTAGAGACAGGGCCTCGGCGTGCGCATGCTCGGCGTAATGTGCTTGCAGCGCGTACAGAAGAGACGTCCGCACAGACGGCGCGTTTCTCTCCCCGGGAGGCGCGGGGCGCCGCCGCCCAGACCTGACCTCTCCCCTCCCAGGCTTCGCGCCCTGGACCACCTGGAGCCTCAGCAAGTGGCGGCTCCTTCCGGAAAACCAGGTTGAAATGAACACTGTCGATGAAAGCTTTCCTGCGCTTTAATCAGGCAAAAGGGCCACCCCCGTAGCTGTCACTCCCCCAGTGCCGTCTGACCATCTGCGCGGCCCCGTGACCTCCGCAGGGGCCCCGCCGCGACGCCTTCCTTGCCTTGCCCGTGGCCTCTGCGGGCCTCTGCTCAGCCTCAGCCTCTGCGGCAGCCCCTCCGCCGCACAGGTGGCAGCCCCCCCGCCGCACAGGTGGCGGCCCGGGCCGCACAGGCGCCCTCAGCACCTCACACCTGTCCTCAGGTGTGCTCGCGCCCTGCGTCCCAGGGCTGGAGCAGCGCCCTCCCTCCGCGTGGCTCTTCACGCAGCCCCACAAACTCTTTGCTTTCCCGCGTGCTGAGCCCTTGTACGTCATCGGCCAGTTCTGTCCGCTGGGCGGGGACAGGCTCAAAGAGGGGTCTGCATCTTCCCCGACGGCCTCCTTGGCTCCCTGGACATGAGGTGATGGCACCTTAACCCAAGGTCTCCGCGGCTCCCTTAGGGTCCAGCCCCCCATTCAGGGGACAGTAGGGAGGTGAGTGCTGGGGGCTCTTAAACTCCCTGTGCGCCTGCACGGGGCAGAGCGGTCCTGCCAGCAGCCGCCAGGTGCACCCTCCCCGCAGCTGCACAGCTGCGGGCAGGCAACCCCCAGGTCGGCGGCGCCCTGCACGCCTGGTCCTGCTGAGGCAGAGCAAACCCCCTTCAGCACACCAGCAGGCCTTCCCGCCGCCCCCGCGCCCCCCGCACACCCGCCTCTGCGCCGCCCTGCACTCTGCTGCCTGCGGCCCAGTGTTCTCACCAGCGTCTCTTACTGGCGCGCTCTGCTGAGCCCACTCTCCTGGCAGACTCTTAGGTAACGTTTAATTCTCAAAGACTTCCTGCTGGAAAAGTCACAAACGGGAGAAAGACTGGTTTGGGGGATTTAAAACCCTCAGCTCTAAATTCTGGCCCGGCTACTTACTAAGTGCATTATTTTGAATAGTTATTCAAACTCTCGGATCCTCAGGTTTTCTGTGAACTGGAATCACAGCAGCCCTTTGGCAGAGGTGCTGTGAGGATCCGATAAGATAAATAATGAAAGAAACCTACACCGCGCTGGTGATGACAGGGTGGTTTCTCTCATCCCCTCGCCTTCCTCACTTTGTCTATGAGTTTTGGATGTTCTTAAAATTGCTCAGCATCTTAAAGAAGTGTGGGATGTGAGCTGGTTTCTCCGGGAGTTTCCTGGAGCTGCTGTGCCTCCTTGAAGCCATGTAGCTCGGATGCGGAGAAGGCCGTCCAGCCAGGTCATCTCTGGGTCCCTTGGTCCTGGCATCTAGAATTAGTTCTGCTTCCTGCGATGAGAACTTAGGAATTTCGCTAGCTCCTAATCTCCCCTGCCCCACTGCTTAGTAGAGGAAACACAACCAACCAACACACAGGGACCCAGCTGCACAGGCACCATGTGCTTCCCTTATGCCCTGCCAAGTATCACCGTCAGTTTTAGGGGATCCCCTTCTTCTCTACCCATCTGAAATCCCAACTCAGTCATGAATCTAATTTTCCTACCTCTGTGGGATCTCTGCTTTGCGGCACAGGTCAGGTTGTCATTCGTGAGTTGAAACCGGAATGTGTCATTACTCCACCTCTGTGCCTGGGAACCCGGGCCCAGAGCAGCTCCGTCTTGTCCCTAAGAATGTGTGCCTGTCCCTAAGCCCTTGCTTTTACCTTTGAACTCTGGGGTTAGTCTGTCAAGAGGCACATGCATATGCAAAAATAAAATCGCCATGTTGGGTTTTCAGCTGAAATTGCATTGAAACTACAATCTTTGGGACGAATTCACGTCTTTTGATTTTGAGTCACCCAATCCATGAACATGGAATATATCTCTATTGACTGACATATTCTCAAATTCTTTTCAATAATTTTTTATTAGTTTTCTCAAAAGTTCATACACACCACTTTTAGATTTACTCTATTTTACACAGCTTTTCTGAGTATATTGTTCTTGGAAACTTTATTTTCCATTACATTTTCTAACAGTTTGTGGTGGCATTCAGAAATGCAATTGACTTTGGATATTGATTTCATATTTGGCAACCCTGCTCAATTCCCAAACTAATTATAATGGTTTATTTGTGTATTTTTTGGAGGGGCTTTTAGTATATCGGCAATCATATCATCTGCAAACAATGAGAGTTTTTTTTTTCTTCCTAGTCTTTATAGTATTTCTTTATATTGGTTACACATTTTGTATTGTTTTATTGTAGAAAAAATATATTCCTTCTGATAGTTTGAATCAGTATATACCCCAGAAAAACATGTTCTTAATCCTAATCCATTCCTATAGATATGAACCCTTTGTAAGTAGGCTCTTAGGCATGACCCACCTCATTCTCTTACTGGAATCTTTTAGAAACAGGATGAACAGAGAGAGAAAATCAAGGAAGCAAGAAGCTGAAAGCAACGAAACCTAAAGAGAAGGGAGAGACCAGCAGACACCACCATGTGTCTTGCCATGTGACAGAGAAGCCAAGGATTCACTGGCAGCCGGCCTTCTAGGAGAAAGCATTGCCGTGATGATGCCTTGATTTGGACATTTTTCTCAACCTCAAGACTGTAAGCTTGTAAGCTAATAAATTCCCATTGCTAAGCTGATTCATGTCATGGTGTCTTCTTTAGGCAGCCTAGGAAACTAAAACACTCTTTTTTAAAGACATGTAAATGATAAATTGAAACTTGTAGAACATGAAGGAAATACAATTCAGAACCTAACTATAAAAGAACGATCACACAACTATTTCATAAGTCTGAAAAAAATATTTTACAAAACCTTTAGGAGTTTGCTTAAGAATTAATAATTCATAGACTATTTCTCCTTTCTATTTCTTCTTGCTCCTAGGAAGTTCGTAAATTAGAGATAAATTGGTAAATTTCTCTCCAGCCATCAATCAATATGTCTCCGAACATCTTCTCTTGCTATTTCATTAGAGATGGTATTTTTCCATTGCCTTCTCAACATCTTTGCTTCGATTAAGCATTAACATCTGACCATCCAACCCAAGTAAAGCAGTTGGCAAAGTTCTTTGCAAACGCGCCTCGCTTGCTTCTCACTCGTCTACGAGAGCAACACTCCACTCCGCAGACGCAGAGACGCGTGTGAGCAAAAAGAGGCAGGCACTGAATCCGTCGCTCAGGGCCCAGCTGAGAGAGCGAATGACTGCCCAACTACGGCTCCTCCTTGGCTCGCCCATAGGAGGGAGAAAAGCATCTTCCAAGTGCAGCTGCAGCATTGTATTGCACCCAAGGCAAATGAAAGCGATTCTTAAAATTTTTCCCCAACACCTTTACATTTATATGTGCCAAATGGCTCAGGGAGCGAAGCTACCATCTCAAAGGCCACCTGCAAGAAGGCATGCCCACTCTTCTGTACCTGCCTCACCTGGTTCCCTGAGGTGCAGCTCTGTGGGAAAGCAGCATGGCCACGTCACAAACCCACTTTTACGTAGCTAGTTCAGACTAATCAGAACTGAGGGCACGGGTTTTGTAAAATTTCCCTCCATGTCTGCTAAAGCGGAGAGTCAAGAGGCTCGCCATGCTGGCAGGAATCTTCTCCATGGACAGCTGTCCGTGGTGCCCGGAGAAGCGTGAGTGGGGCAGTCGAGTGGCTGCGGGTGGGGTGTGGTCCGTATAACATACCCCAGCCAGGACAGCGTCCCTTCCACCTGTGCCCAGAGCGTAATCAAATCAGAGCAAGTGCATTTTAAATCAGACGCGAGTGTTCAATAATATCCATAAAAATTTTTATTACTAAATTAATAAGTCTTTAACCTTTCCACTAATTTGGGATATGGGAGGCATGGGGGAGCTGTAGACTGAATTTATTGGAGTTCATCACTTGGATGCCGACCTTTTGCGTTCCCTTCTTCCTACCTGCTGCTCTTGGGAAACCCTCCAAGGTACAGGGTGACCAAGAGCTCTGTCCTCCTGCTGAAATCCTCTCAGAGAAAGGCTGGCAGGTGACTGCACACCTGGCTCTGAATTCTGGAAAACACTTCCCACGTCATCCCGCAGGAGGACTTCCCCTTTCTCGAGGGGGTGACCCTCTGTAAGCTAAAGAAAAGATTCCCTGATGCTGCCACCAAGAGGCTGGGGGCACTGCCATGAGTGGCTAGTGCTCACTGACCCTGAGTTGAGGGTCCGCACAGGCTCCCCCCAAAGCCGGCACTGCGCTGCTGCAGCTGAGGGCAGGCTGATGTCCTGTGAGCGTGGTCGCCGCGGCTCTGCCTAGCTGGGGGCACTGAAGGTGTGGCACTCCAACACCACCACGTGGGAGCTACGGACCACGAGGCGGGGCCAGGGTCCGCAGCTCCACGGCCACAGCCTGCAGACTCCAAACACCGTTACCCAGTGTCCTCAAGTCCAGCCACTCCAGAGACCCCCGAATTTGAGGAGGAATTGGTAAAAAAGTACACTGTGGGTTTGTTTTATCTCCTTTTAGACACATTATTAAAGAGCAGTGGGTCCATTTCCTCATCCTCCTATAATCTGCTTGGCCTCGTTTCTTGTCTATAGTGATAAGTAGGTTTGGAGAATGAGAGCCCCTGAATTTCCAAACGCCATAGCTTGGCATAGAAAGTCCTCCATGGTCTGGCCACTGCCTGGCACCTGTCTACTGCATGTGCCCCAAAGTTCTCCTTGAGTTCCACCAGGTTTTAACCATTTTTTCAAGCTGCTTTTTCTGTCTGAAATTTGCTCCCCTTCTTCTGTGGCCTGAAAAGCCCTAGTCATCCTTCAAGCTTTGATTTAAATGCCTTCTCTTCTGGGAACCTGCCTTTGATTCTCTCCTGCCCCAGAAGACCCGATTATGCCCAGGAGTTGCATCCCTCTGCTCAGATGGTCCAGTCACGTCCAGTTACTGCGGGTTAGGGTCCCGTCCATCCCCGAGCCTGGTCCACTCTCTTAGCCCGTTACAGACCCTGGAGGGCGCGGCCCACCGCCTTTCCTGTGGCTGAGTCAAGCACGGTGGCCGCCATCATCTGCCCATCACGCACACCTCGTCACTGGGTGCTTCCCATGCCTGACATGCCATCGCTAAGAACAGAATGACCACCTGCACGGGGCCTTGCTGGGGGGCTCCTTTCTGAGAAGGATTTTCCAGAAGACAAAAGCAATCAGTCTGCAGGGGCTCGCTGAGAAAACGAACAACTCAACACACCCTACAGAACACCTGGGGATAAGCCGGCTTGGATGCCGGAGCGCGAGCTCATCGGATGGCCAGGCACACACACTACCCAGTGGATTGTGCTCCCCACTCTGTAAGACCCCCCCACCCCATGTAAAATGGAAGGTGTCTTCAGCCAGTCAGAACACTTCCTGGCTCGCTTCCACAATGGCCCTCTATCAGCTCCGCCTTGCCACTCAGCGGAGCTCTTTTCCACTTCTGGTTTGGCACTGCTTGATTCACAAACTGTTGTCCAAATAAACATAAAAGTTTTTTTAATGACTCAGTTTATCTTTGACAGTATTAAGCTTAGAGGGGCAGAATGCCATTCTCTGGGCTTCACAGAGGATGGTGTGTGATAGGGACAGAGGTCACAAAAGGTCATGCCCATCAAGCAAAGCTTGGGGACATTTTTTCAAAGCAATGGGAAAACCTTGAAGGGTTTAAGCAGAGGCGTAACATGACCAGTTTTGCTTTTGTGAAAAAGCGTTCTCGTAAACACCACATTCAGGAGAGTAATTAACCTCCGGAGAACTTGTGAGACTCAGTTGAGGGTAGGTAGCAAGATTCCGTGGCACCTCTGTTTATTTTGTTCCCTTCATGCTGAGTGTCTTCTACATCATCAATATTATTTGTCTGGCTTAAATAATTCAAAATGAAACCAAAAAAGTTCATCTGGGCAGAGTACAGACAGCGGGGAAGGAACTTGGAGGGCACCCTGCTGTCTAGCTTGACATCTGGGGAAAGATGGAAGGGCTTAATTCAGGAGTGGGATGGTCAGGGCGGACCCCAAATCAGAGGGGCTTCCTCTAGTGGAACCCAGGCCTCCATGGTGTGCTGGGTGTGGGGTGTGCATGCTGGAGAGGAGGGAGCGGGGTAGTGGTCGGTGGTGCCACTTACACAGACAAGGAAACTGGAGGAGGAAATGCTAAATCCAGGTGTATTAGCCAAAGAGGTGCTGATGCAAAGTACCAAAAATTTGTTGGCTTTTATAAAGGGTATTTATTTGGCATAAAAACTTATAGTCACAAGGCCTAAAAAGTCCAACTCAAGGTACCATAAGAGGTACTTCCTCACAAAAGTCTGCTGCCACGAGTTGAAGGAAGATGGCTGCCGATCTCCGCGTGGGCTCAGCCTTCCTCTTCCTCTTAAGGCTCCCTGGGCCCAGCTTCTTCCGATCTCAGCTGTAGGCTGGAGGGCTCGTTCCTTCCAGGGCCTTCTCAGCTGCTCAGGGCTCTGGTCTCTTCAGCTGCAAACTCTCAAGAGAATGGCTCAGCTCTGCCCGGGTCTTTAGCTGTTTGAGCCTTCTCCATTTTGTCACATGGCAGGACCAAAATGAACAAATTCTCTCCTCTTCCATATCTTCTTCTGTGTGTCTTCTAGAGTGAGTATCCATTTATATAGCCCACTGTGGCAGTTTGAGATTATTTATGAATTCCAAAAAAGATATAGATTATGTTTGTAAACTGGTCTGTTCCTCTGAGTGGGATAACCCTTTGATTATATTAGATTCAGCTAAGATGTCTGATTAATTTATGTTAAGATCAGGGCTTTGATTTAACCACATCACTAGAGTGCAGCTCAGCATTGAGTCCCGGCCCCCTTGGTGGGCTGATAAAACAGACTCTCACACGGAAGTAGACACACAGAGAAGATACTCAGAGGAAAAGAGACAGCTCATTAGACATGGCAGAGGCCCCAGGAAGAGAGATGAGGCTGATAATCTATAGCTGACCTTGCAAAGAGAACAGAGCAGCTGAGGCTGGAAAAAAACGAGCCGTGGGGAGAGAGATGAGCCTTATGCCAGCCCACAGCTGAGATCAGAAGAAACTGAGGCCACAGAGCCTTAAGAGGAAGAAGGAAGGCTGAAGTCTCACAGACATTGCCCGCCATCTTGCTTCAACACATGGCAACAGACTTTGGTGAGAAAGTACCTCTTATGGGACCTTGAGCTGGACTCTTTGGGGCCTTGTAACAGTAAGCTTCTACCCCAAATAAATACCCTTTATAAAAGCCAACAGAGTTCTGGTGCTTTGCATCAGCACCGCTTTGGCTGACTAAGGCACCCACCAAGGGACAGGGACTTAAAGTGAGTTACACCCTACTGAGGTGGTCAAATCAAATCCTTAAACTTAACATAGTTTAATCAAAGACATCTCAGCTGAACTTAATACAATCAGAGGAGGATGTCACACACAGAGGAACAGGCCAGTTTACAAACATATTCTGTATCTCTTTTTTGGAATTCATAAATAATATCAAACTGCCACACCAGGTTTTAAGGCTAGTTTTGGAATTGACACGTGTGCAGGGAATGCACCCCAATTTCAGCAACTCCTCTGCATCCTCAGGTGTCACTCAGAGAGGACCGTCGAGGCTGTCACCATGGGAGCCAGTTGTCCATATCCAGCCTTTTTTCCTGGATCGTGAAACTTGGGGATCCAGTGCGGTCACATCCCTCTGCCAGAAAAGCACCATGTCAATACAAATGGGATGCACTGCCTGCCAAATTCACCATGAGCCTCAGTTTACCTCTCTGCAGCAGCCAAGTAAGGGCATGTGGTGTCACCCTGCAATCCGCTCTTGAGGGAGCTAAACAACCTCTTTAAGACCCCTTTTTCCACTCTGCCTTGTATTAGTCTGTGGTCTAAAGAAATCCTAAAGCAAAGAGCCCAGGATCCAGGGCAGATACGTTTATTTTCCTGCGGACAATCACGTATTTGACTCCAATATTAGTACTTCACAAATTCTACATAAAGAGATATAACAAAAATATATCACGGTAAAGGTTTTCTTTCCAACTTCCATGCTGTCCTCTGTATGGAATAAGCAGAGATAGCATCTGCATTGACATAATGTTAAATAAATATAAAGCAATAAAATTACTATACTTCAAAAATCCATAAAACAGAAGTCTCTAACTGGTACAAATATGCTCTCAGGGCTCCCAGTCTAAGCAGATGAACAAACAGGAGAGCCTGGAAAAATGAAATTGTCACTAAAGATGGTGCCACCACTGCCTGGATATTCCCACTGAAGCAGGCGGGGGACGGAGAGGAGGAAGGTACAAAGCTGGAGCTTGGGGGAGAGTTTCTTTTTCTGGGAGAAGATTAATAAAGAAGCAGAGTGAATTCGGAAGAACTCCACCTTTTTACTTTCCTAAGTGGACACTTTAAGGCCAGGTCTCCATGTTGTTCAGTAACTGAAAGAGTCCACGAGAGATTTCCAATAAAATTCAAGTGTTTATCAAAATGCTGCCCGGGATTTGGGGGCAATCTTGGAAGGTATTATTCGTCAGGACCTATGACCCTTCTGGATCTCAAATGTTTCTCAGAATACTTGTCCCCTGAGAAACTTAACTTTCTTACAAGGAAGGGTAACTATGAGTTTAGGACCTTGGCATCTCGTGCAAAGTTCACAATCAAACGTTCTGTCATTCTTTGAAAAAGAGTAAATTTGTCTCCCCTGCGGTGACTACAGAGCAACCCTTTTACATGTTTGTTGACAAAACAAGCATTTCCTTTTGACAATTTTCTTTTAACTTCTGAACTGAACTAAACCAAATGTTAGTTTACAAATGCATATACTTTACTTAGAGAATCTCTATGGTCCAAGGGAAATATATTTTTTCTGAATCCCAAGACAATTGGGTTCAGAAATCTAAAACTGAATTAAAAAGTATACTTACTTTCAAATTATGAAATATCATAACATTAGTTGTTGGTCAAAGCAAAAGAAACAATTGTATTTTCTTAAAGAAATACAGTAAGGAATTTAATAAAAAAATGGCATGAGGAATTTATCTTCAAGTTTAAAATACATAAGCTTACATGAAAGTACTAGAAAATGATAGAAGGCATTTCAAGGCCTTTTGGAACTAGTCCCATTGGGAGTAACTTGGGTTTCCCAGCTGCCACACACCCTAAACCAAAAGTCCCTGTGGGCAGGAGTACACTTTCTCATGACCTCATCTACCCAGGGCTCTGAGCAGCCCACAGCACTTTCTCTATAACTGTGTCTTGATTTCTGTGGGCAAGTCAGCAGGGGAGAGAGAATGCAAAGTGCATGCTAGCTGAGCTGGAAGGTTTATATGCATCCCTGGTGGGGAGTGACAGGAGAGTGGGGAGCCAGCTGTGAGACAGGTGTGAGAAGACATGTGCCTGATCTGTGGGCCATGAGGATGGAAAGGACGGGATACGGTAAACAGACTCTATGGAGCAGACAAACAAAGAGCAGACATCCTTGAAAATGGACAAAACAAAGTAATTTCAAAGTCTGGGTTCTGCAGGAGCCAGCAGAATTCTGGAATGGTGGATGGAGGAAGTGAGGGAAGTTGATGACTATCCAATGCTGAGATTCTCCCCTGGAGGAGCAGAAAGGAGACCCCCAAGGGGCTGGGTGGGCACAGTGGTCGGTGAGCAGAGGCAGGCAGGGGACAGGTGTGCTCAGACTGGGGGGGGGGTGAGGTTGGGAGGGGCGGGGGTCCAAAGAAGGAGGGACATGCCAGGAAAGATACGCCAGGGGCCAGGGAAATCAAAGGGGCAGAACCTGAAAAGGGAGGGTCTGTAGCCTCTTTCTTGTGGTAAGATCCCAGGAGGTGATGGTGAAATAATGCCTCCTGGACCCAGCTCTCCTCTTCCTCTCTGTCCTCCCTGGCCTTCCTCTCTGCTGTTCTCACCTGCCTGCCTCTTTCTGGAGCACCCTTCTCCTGATTAACGACGCCTGCTTCCTCCTGGACGGTGCCCACCCCTGCCGAGAAGATGCCTTGGGTGCTCTGAACTTCCACTCTCTCAGGACACTGACAACATGGTGGGCGCTGTACGTTTGCTTGGGTTTTCTTGCTTCCTTTGATATGCGTATTTATCTCCCTTGGAAGAGGGTAAGGATTGGACTTAGCTTGGAAAAGAAAATTATGCTTCCCCCATTTCACTGATTCCACCCTTAGCAGCCAAACACTTGCTGTTTTAGGGGCAGGTAGAGCAGTGGAAGGACAAGAGGGTCCCTCTCCCACAACCTTACTTAACATGTTTTGGAAACAGCAGTAGTTAGAAGGATGGACCCCAAATGGTGAACTTTTTTCCCCCAATTCTAAAGATTTATTGCTGTAGAGAATTTCCTAATTATAGTATCTTTTTTTTACACAGTTAAATATTCTCCATTGACATGGTCTTTTAATTACTTTCTGTCTGGGAGAAGATATCTGAAAGACAACTTTCAAATAGAAAATTACTGATTACAATCATTATTACAAAGAGACACCTATGGGCAAAAAGATGTTTTCTTAGACAAAATAATCAATCTGATCTAATTCTTTGGAGTTGACTTTACAAACACTGGGACAAAATGTCCTAGGAGAAAGAATCTTTGGTATAATGAGATTTTAATGTTTTCAGTGCATCACCGGAAATACAGTTTAAGATGTGAGCCTAAGAGAGAAGCTGCTTTTTCACTGGAGGAGTAATGACAATATCCAGCCCTACTTGGATGGTAATGCCACTGGAAGCAACACTGGTATCTCATAAAAATAATGCACTATATAAAATGAGGTTGTATTATGTCATGGGGACAGTGCCCGGCACTCTGTAGCTATTGCTAAATGCATCCTGGAAAGAGGAAGGTAAAAACACATAATATCAAGATCTACTGGTATTAGCAGAACTTTGGGAAAATATGATATTCTCTTTCACAAAAAGAAAGAACCTCCTTGAGTTACTGGTCAACATTTGAAGCAATAACGGATGTGAAGCCTTCTCATTTTCTCTTCTAGGCAGCCTATTGCCCCAGGATTAGGGAAGGTTCAAAGCTTTTCTTCTTCACCTTCAGAAAAACAATCAAGATATTTTTTGATCTCAGTGCTGATCTGATCTTTTCAGCTTTTATTATATATATAAACAAACACAAGAAACCCTCAATCCATATTATTTTCCCTTGATTTCATTACAAAATCCTTAAAAGTGTCACAATTTATTTTTTATTGACCTATGATCTGAAATTTATATCTACCACAAACTTGGTATCCATTAATGTTTCTTAAAAGAAACAATCATTTAGGATAAGGCATATACTTAGTAGGTTTTAAAGGCAAAAAGATTAGGGATGAATGGTAGCTTGCAAAGATATCAAAGAACATAACCTTTATAACCAACGGGGAAGATGAGATTTCCCCAAATTTAATATTTGATCAATAGCCAATACTCATCCCTTTTCAAATACTGATCAATTGATGTATTTTTCTGCCATTATGTAGTTTTACCTGTTCTATCATGCACAGAATTTTTTTCTTAATTACCGCTAACATATTTTTCTCCCTCACTTAATATTTATTCATTATATAACATTGGGGAGAAGACAGGGGAACATAGAACTGCTATTACTTCTGTTCTCTGTACCTGGAGTGTTTTTCCTTAATGCTGTATTATTTCACCTTAGGACAAGATTTGCTAAAAATTGTAGAATCCTTCAGAGTTTTTAATCTAATGTGAATCTCCAAGAGGAAACTTTGCTATGTGGTAAGCTCCTAAACCAATTGGAGGCGTCCTTTTTCAATCGCTAACTACCTCTATGGCCTAGAGAACGTGATTGAACAACACCCCCTTGCAGCGCCAGGTGGGATGGAAGGGGGCCTCAGCCTGGCCAGGCACAGCCCTTACTCATGGAGACCCGCGACGTGGGCCAGCAGCTCCTTCGATGGTCACAGGGAACAAGAGAGTGTCCATCCGCTTGGGGAAGTAGCAAGGAGTATCTCGTGTAGCAATTGGCTTTTGTCCTCAAGACATTTGCCTACTCCCTGCAATATACCCTTCTTTTAATTACGATGCAAGACCCTGAGTTAAATTCTTTGAGAAGATAAATTGGGCAAATGGTTGATGAATATTCCATTCAGTGAATTTCTAAGGATGTATTGGTGATTTGTTTTAAATATTTCAGGGTCTGAGGAAGATCTAGAGGCAGAGAATAGGGACAGAAGAAATGTAATAAAAAATTGCAAACTACAAGTATGCAATTCATAATTGGAAACATTTATAAAATTCAGTGTAAAGATTAATCTGAATTACTGAAGACAATTTCCTTAGATGTAACCCTGTAGATTAATTTGTTGAATCCTTCTTCTTTTGTTCATATTACCTTGTTAAATAGTTTTGTTTCAGATAAATACACACACCCTTACTCCTAGAGGTAAATATCTTGAAATGATTTTCATTCTGAGGATATACATCTAAACAGCAAAAGCCCAAATACTATAA
>JAKSZT010000049.1:3617257-3827277 GCA_026826555.1 Tolypeutes matacus | reverse complement strand
AGTATAGATTATTTAGTATATAGTATAAAGTATATAGTATTTAGTATATGGTATAAAGTATATAGTATATAGTATAAACTAGTATACAGTATTTAATATTCAGTACATAGTATAAAGTGTACAGTATTTAGTATATAGTATAAAGTATACAGTTATAAAGTATAGAGTACCTAGTGTATAGTATTTAGTAGTACAGATTATTTAGTATATAATATATAGAATTTAGTGTATACAGTATAAAGTATATAGTATTTATATTCAGTATATAGTACACAGTATTTAGTATATAATATAAAACATACAGTATGAAGTATACAGTAAGTAGTACCTAGCGTATATATTTAGTAGTACAGATAATTTACTATATAATATATAGTACTTAGTGCAGAGTATACAGTATATAGTAAATAGTACCTAGTGTATACTATATATTAGTATAGATTATTTAGTATATAGTATAAAGTATGTAGCATTTATACTAAGGATATCGTACACAGTATTTAGTATAAAGTATACAGTATAAAGTATATAATAAATAGCACCTAGGGTATAGTGTTTAGTAGCACAGATTACTTAGTATATAGTATAAAGTATATGGTATTTTTATTCAGTACTATTTTATTCAGTAGTATACAGTATAAAGTATGCAGTAAATAGCACCTGGCATGTAGTATTTAGTGGTACAGATTATTTCGTATGCAGTATAAAGTATATAGTATTTTTATTCAGTATATTGTTCACGGTATTTAGTATACAGTATAAAGTATGCAGTAAATAGCACCTGGCGTGTAGTATTTAGTAGTGCAGATTATTTAGCATACAGTATAAAGTATGCAGCATTTAAACTCAGGATAGCACACACAGGGTCCAGCATACAGTATAAAGCACACAGCATTTTGCAGAAGGCGGCTGGGCAGGTGGCTGAGTTGACGGCAGCTCAGGAGCTCCTTGGGGATGGGAAATAGGACTGTGCAAAGCCTTTGGCCAAGCCGCACAGCCCATCTCTCCCGGCGGCCTGCCTCACCTGTCCAGGTGACGAGGCGGCCACACCTGTCCAGGTGACGAGGCCGCCTCACCTGCTGGGACCCTGCTCACCACTGTCCAGAGCCTTCGGGGCCCTGGGAGACCCTTGCACACAGATGCAGGCTTGGGCCCTGCTGCTGCCGTCCACTCAGGACTCTGCTCTTACACCCCCGCCATGAGTGCTCTCAGGCGCTCCTCCCCATACCACAGGCACTCTCAGCAGTGCTCCCTCCCACCTCAGCCGCCCTCCTGCCACCACCCTCCCACCACAATCACTCTGCCTCTCCTCCGCCCTTGGTGACATCCCAGGAACATTCCGTATCCTTTCGGGTGTTGACAAATATTGTCCTGGTTTAGGTGCCTGACCACTGGCTTTAGAGGTGAAACCCCGCCTCACGGTCCACAGTCAGCTACAGCCACTCCCCGCGGGAGCAGCTCAGGGCTGCAGAGGGCTCTGGCCCCCTCCACAGCCCTGCCTTGCTCTCTCACCCTCAGTAGGTGGAGAAGAAAAGGAAGCAACTGGTGGGACTTCTCCACCAGCCCGTGCTCTTCCGGTCCATCTCCTTGGGCTGGGGAAACACAGGCTGTCCACATCCCTGAGGCGTGTGCACAGCTTTCCCTCCGCCCAGGGCCGTCCCCAGCGCACACCCGGGATCTCCGCCACTGGGAGCTCCTTGACCCGCCAAGGGTGCGTCCACGGTGCGAAGGCGAGCGCCTTCTGGGCGTCCAGGAGCCCCTGTCCAGCTGCCTCCTCCCCTGCCCCGCAGACCTCCCCAGCCGGGCTGACGGGGAGGGGGGCGCGCCACAGGGCCCCTGCTCCCTCCAGGCCCACTCAGGGCCCTGCTCGCCTGGCCCACTCACCTGCAGCTGTGTCGGGGCCCCCTCTGGACTCTGGAGTATCGAGCCCGCGTCTGCAGCATTGCCGTCCCATCACCACGGAGCAGGAGAACGTGTCAGGGGCGCAGACGGGAGGGAGGCGGAGTGAGCGAGCCCCCTGGTCCCCTCGGCCCCTCTCTACAATCCAGGAGCCCAGAGGGGCACCCAGATCCGAGCTGCGCTGGACAGAGAGGAGGCCAGGGCTGTGGGGACGAGAGCGGGGAGTGGAGGCGCCTGAGGAGAGGGCAGGGCCTGCCTGGCCAAGGACGAGGGCCGAGCCCAGGCCGGCCAGGAGAGCCGGGGAGACCTCGGGTGGGCGACACGCAGAACCAGGAGGCCCTGCCTGGGACTCGGTTGCTGGCAGTAAAGAGTTTATAATTTCATTGGGAAAACTAACATATTCATACAGAAAACAGTTAAAATAACACCTAACAGTAGATACTGCAGAACACCGTCGTAAACTGGAGAGTAGGCCTCAGAGGAATTCCTACAAGGGGCTGGAGCTGGTCCAGGAAAATATCCTATGAATTAAAAATTTTAATAGCCTTTTTAAATGAACAAATTACTTCAGCGTAAAATTTGGAAAACATAACTTAGTTTATAAAGAAATAAAAATCAAACTTGATCCCACTCCCTGAAGATGAGTCCAGCTGTTAACATTCCCCATTTTCCTCCTCTGCAGTCCCGTGACCTTTCCCTGGACAACCGTCTTCTCCGGGCCAAGGTGGCTGCTTCGCCGCCTGCCCCCGCCAGCTCCCCACGCTCAAGCCTCCTCTCCCCGCCGCGGGTCCAAGGCCCCCTCCCCCAAGGGCCCCGCTCCTCCAGGTCCATCTTCAAGGGGCTGCCTCGCCAGTGTTCCCAAACACACACCCACACACTAACTGAGACACACACTGTTCCACGTACACACTCACACACACACACGGTCACACAGACTCACACCCATTCAGGTACGTTCACACATTCACGTACACACACCCACTCAAAGGCGCACACACACTCACACCTGCACACGTACTCACACATGCTCACACACTAACACACACATACACTCACATTCACACACTCAAACACACCCTTACAAATATAGGACCACACACACTTTCTCAAGCACATGCACTCTCACACTCAAGTGCAAACACACTGCCACACACAGTTGTACAAATTCGCACTCGCATGTATTCACATACACACTCACACACTCAAACACATTCACACATGCACACACAAGCACACAGTAACACACATGCACACACACATATAGACATATCCTCAGGAACTCACGCACTCACTCTCATGTCCACACTCTCACGCTCACGCTGAGCACACGCATGTGCATGCCCACACACTCACACACACCTACGCACACGCCCCTCCGGCTCCGCTTAGTTCTCCGCATCCTTTCTACAGCAAAGCCCTTCAAGGCCGCCAGGAAGGCGGCCTCCGCGCTGCCTTTGTCGCTCCCCTCTTCCTTGAACTCACACCCACCTGGCCTCTGTGCCCTCGACTCCTTCCACGCTGTTCTTATCAATATTCCCGATCGGATGCTCAGTCGAGCGGCATGAGGCCGGCACAGCCCCTTCTCTCATAAAAATATTAGAGTTGTATTTTAGGGCAGCATGGTCATAGAGACAAGGGGAATCGAGGCTCGGGGCGTCGTTCCATGTCAATTATTATGACACTCAGGGTTTTCTTCTGGTTGTAAAATAACTCCAACGATTTTCAGGGGCCTCTGAAAGCACTGTGGGCCCAGGCTCCTCTTCCTCAATGCCCCCTCCCCTCCTGAAACCTGCCTGTCACCCACTCGGTCTCCCGCCTGCCCCGCGAAGACCGAGGCCTCTCCTTCTCTCGCCCCGTCCACAGTGCTGTGCCCAGGCTGAGTCTAGGGCTCCTTCTCTGGCCACCTACCAGCCTAGTGCCCTCCACCGGTCTCCACCTGGCCCGTGGCTTTGAGAGCTGGCCCCGCTCAGGGCTCCTCTCCAGGCCCCACTTTCCGGAACGTCACTGCCGACCTGGCTTCTCCATGTGAGCGTCCTGTAGGAACTGCACACCTGACACGCCCCGGCAGATGCCCCACCTGCCCTTCCCAGTGTCCTGCATCCCAACAGACGGCCCAGCCTTTTGCTCAGTCGCTCGAGCCAACGTCCTCGAAATCACCCACTTTTTCACACGCCGCTCACCTACTTCCTCAGTAAGCGGGATCCGCTCTACCTTCAAAACACATCCTGAGCCCTTCCGTGGATGGCGACGGAGGGCCCGTTAGCACAAACGAGAGGGCAGAGGCGGCGTGCTGAAGGACAGGGGGCCTGAGGGCCGCCACCCCCAGGGCCACCGCTGTGCTCCGTGCAAACGGGAAGGCGGGCGCGCCCACTCGCAGCGGCGATGTGGTCTCCACGCCGCGCCTGGCGTTATCCAGGTCAAAACAATTCACGCACAGACGCAGGTGAGATGGCAGTTCTGAGTGCAGGCGGAGGACGCGGCCACGCACCCTCACAGGGAAACCTTGAGGAATGAAAATAGAAGGGGAGACGCTCTGGGTCACGGCCTGGGTCGTGCTGGGCGTACCGCGTGGGAGGAGGCAGACCTGCACCCTCAGCAAGTGGGTGAAACACCAAGATCCTCTCACGGGACGGAGTCCGAGGGGGAGAACACCGCGCGAGGAGGAGGAGGAGGCCGAGAGCCTCGCAGCACCGCGGTCCAGGAGGAGGGAGGCCGGTGGCATTGGCTCTGAGGACGTGTTGGTCACTACGGCCATGGAAGGCCGCTCGGTTTTGGTAAGAATGAGCCCAGGAAGCAGAGTAAGCACACAGAGGCCTTGTCAGCGAGGAACAGCAATGGAAGGTAATTTTAAGAGAAGAAGGAAAGGAGAACAGGCATAGTAATTCAACAGATTTCCAATATTCAGGGACATGAGTCCACAGGGAAACCAAGAGGAGGCAGGCTGGGAAAGCAGGAGCCGAAGGCACAGCCCTCAGTAGTCAAGGTGGAAAGAATAAGCTGATTTCAGACGGTTGGCAGATGTTGGCTTCAGTTAGGCTCCTAATTGCACTTGCCCCTAACTCAGAATGAACACAAACCTTCCAACGCGCTCTCTGCTGAACGCCCAGGAACCCCCACGTGCTTTGGAGGGGCCTGGGTGAGAAGAGTCTCGTCCCCCCACCCTCTCACAGCTCTGCACACCCTCCCAGAAACCACTGTCCACAAACCAGATGCCATCACTACTCGATCCACGCCACAATTCTCCCTCGTGGCTCATGCCCGTCACTCTGCCGAGCAAAAGGAAACAGGAGATGGGTCAGGGCTGCTGGCCCTGTGTGAGCTGAAGTCTCACGGGAACAGTGCAGCAGAATTGCCGGAGAGCACGGGAGGACCACGTGAGGCTGAAACGGCTGCTGGAGCACAAGTCGCAGCTTTTTTCAGTCGGGTGCATGTCGTCAGGCTGCTAACACAGCACGTGCAATTTTTACCTCAATTTAGATCCATGCCCAGCAAAACCGTTCCACAGTGCACTCATCAAAAGGCTCCCCTACCTGCGTGGCTAAGCTCTAAGAATTCCTCTGCAGGCCAAGACAAATTATGTACTAGGGGGAGAGGAGAGGAGCCAAGCAGGGGGTGCCTCAGCGACCCAGTTTCTAGTCACCTATGAACTGAATTGAGTGTCTTCTGATTGCACAGAACGTCTGCACCTGGCTGATAACTATGCAATGTTTGCCTACATCTACCCTTTACCTTAGGGGAGAAATTGTCTATATCTCCTCACCTCCGTGCTATTGATGTTCTGTTATGTTGCCATGGAAACCCTGCCACTTTCACTCTGAGATGCAGGTAAATGAACACATAAACATGCCATAGCAGACACGGAGTTACGTTACCAACCCCAACAGACTGAGCATGTGGTAACTGGGTCTTAGCGAGAAGAAAAGGAATTACATTCCCTTTATGTGAATCATCTGTCTAACCAGAACCTACTCAGCACTTTCCCTCACTGCTACTTATGGTTTTCCAGGATTGGGAAGATTTCCATGGATGGTCAGCATTTGCTACGATGAGAATTTCCTGCTTCCAGTGATGAGAAAGTCATGACTTCGTGTCTGCTTTTTTTGTCTACTGCCCCAGATTCCTCCTAAAACTTTTATGGCAGGCAAGAAATTGTTAAACTCAAACTTCCAGTTATTTCATTTTCCCGTAGGTGATATGAGAAATATTTTATTTTTCATTGTCATCAATATTTACCAACAATAGCTTGAACACAAACGGGCTTATTTCATTTCATTTTTACGTATCGAGAGGTCTGGACTGGGCAGTTGTTGGCATTCTTTAGCCGCGTAATCACGTCCTTTCTTCCTTCAATTTTCCCTTCCTCCGTGCTGCCATTTCCCACTCCGGCTTTTTGCCTCCCGGTCACAGACTTCTTGCCTCAGCAACAGTGATCACGTCTGATTTCAGGGTGGAAAAGGCGTCCAGGCAGTCGGCTGGTCAGGCCGCTCCCTTTACTTTACCGTCTTTCCTGGAGCCCTTCCCAAGAAGCAGTGGCCAAACCGAGCTTCCCTTTCACCTCATTCGCCTGAACTGGATGGCGCCACACGGCGATGAGACTGAGAGCCACGCTTGGGTTAAAACGGCCAGAAGCCATTGCCAGAGATGGAAGGACGCCCTTCTGGAGAAAACTGGGATTCCACCAGGGTGGAGAGTGTGGGGAGGTGTGCCGGACAGGGTGGTGGCCTGGAAATTGTGAACAAGTTAGCATCTTGGGGTGGGGAGGTGATCCCGTACCGTCTGGGTGGGTCTAAGTGGAGTTAGAGTGTCCCCGAAGAGGCGGCAGAGGGAGACGTGCGTGGGGGGGAGGCAGCCACAGCCAAGGAGCGCTGGCAGCCGCCAGAAGCTGGAGACAAGGGAGGGACCCCTAGAACCTCCGAGGAGCACGGGCCTGTGGACACCTTGCTTTTGGCTCAGTGAGACTGACTTGGACTTCTGGTCTCCAGGACTATGAGAGAACATATTTCTATTGTCTGACCCACCCCGTTTGTGGTAAGGTTTTATATCAGCCTCAGGACACTAACACAGATTGGCATTTCAAGGGAATGGTATCACTCCAGCAAGATGCTGCCTCAAATTTGAATGGATCTTTATGTGATCCATAGGCATCCATAACCAATTTCCATTGACTTCGGCAGAAAACCCCTGGGTGTGTTCAAAAATGGATTTGGCTCTACAGGATAACGTACCGGTCCTCTGCTGGTTTGTGACTTGGCTTTTTTCTCTTCAATTATAACCTTAAAATTGGGAAAAGAAATTAATGAGAGCAAGTAGAGTCATGCTAAACTCACAAGGCATAACTGAGGCAATGTTATAAGGAATAAATCAAGGAAATGGGAAAAGAGCACTGTTCTCAATTTTCCTGCGGAAACAAGCTTAGGACAGTTACGGCATGTCTAATCTGCCATGGAAAATAACAGAGATGGCAGAGTATTGCTATCCGCTTCAAAGTCGGTTATTACATTTTTCCTTTTTCCTTCCAGAACGCGACGTGACCCAGGCTATTTTCAGACAGCGAGCTCCCTTTCATCAAGTCTGCGCTGGCTGCGGAGACCACCTGCACACGTAATTTCCTTAAACCGACTCCGTCTCTCCTGAGTCAAATGACCTATTTCTTGGTAAAATAAAGCATCTCCTAACTTCGGCTGTGTGAAATCTGCTCTCCACTCTCAATTACTTTGTCCCCGGAGGCAAGTGAAGGACGCTGGGCTCTCTCCATGGGCGCCTGAGAACTACGTCCCAAGGTACAACCAGCGGGCGGTCTGCAGGTGGCCAGGGCGAAGTGACCAGACAGACCAGACCCAGCCAAATAGAGTACACGCGACGCCGTGCTCAAAGCCTCATGCAGACGGACTCCAGAAGCCGATTAACTTAGCTCTCGTTCATTTTGTAGGAAGCAGATATTCAGATCCTTCTTTAGGGGTGCATGTTGCTTTTCCAATACTTGTAAAGATTTTATCTTTGACAATTAGCACTTTTTCTCCTGATACCCACCCCCTGCCCCAAACACACCTATATGTTTCCATGGACTTCCAGGTTTCATAAATCTTTACTATCTTATTAATCAATTCGCCTTGCACACACATCCCTGGAGAAGGTGCTTGGGTCCTGGGGCGTGAGGCAGGCTGCTGGAGGGGTCTCACCAGGCTCTGGCAGGACTGACAGCTCCTTGGTCTTGACACCCTCTCTTCCTTCAAGTCTGGGTGCTGCTCCTCCTCTTCCTTCTTCCTCCCCCTCTACCTCCTGGATCACACCTGAGTTTCCCAGCTTTGCTCCTCCCCCTCTGCCTCCTGGATCACACCTGAGTTTCCCAGCTTTGCTCCTCCCCCGCTGCCTCCTGGATCACACCTGAGTTCCCCAGCTTTGCTCCTCCCCCTCTGCCTCCTGGATCACACCTGAGTTTCCCTGCTTTGCTGCTCCCCCTCTGCCTCCTGGATCACACCTGAGTTTCCCTGCTTTGCTGCTCCCCCGCTGCCTCCTGGATCACACCTGAGTTCCCCAGCTTTGCTCCTCCCCCGCTGCCTCCTGGATCACACCTGAGTTTCCCAGCTTTGCTCCAACCCCTCTGCCTGCTCCTGAATGCTGGTGGTTGATGGCTGATCCCTGCCTGTCTCCCCTTCTCTCTCTTCTCCTCCCCTTCTGTCCCTTCATCCTTCCTCCTCCTTTCTTTTTCTTTTTCCCTGTTATCGGATTCTCTTCCATGTTGAAATCAGTCTCTGTAGGGAAATAATTCCACCTTTTTTTTTGGTCTTGGCCAGAAAAAGGGATGTGTGTGTGTGTCCTGCTTTGCCAGGACTTAGAATAGCCCGGCTGGCTGGACTGAGCGGCAGGAACCCACCGCCCCACAGCGCTGGGCTCCAGTTCCAGCGTCCACCCTAAGGCAGTCGGCCTCCGGCTCGTGGCGCTCAGCCACTTTCCCTGGCCTCCTGCCCCCTCGACTGCCGAGCCCTAACGTTCTCTGCTCTAAGGACTCGGGCAAGTGGGCGAGGCTGCCAGCTGCAGCGTGGCCGCCTCCCTGGGCCTCGCCAGGTCCTGTCTGCAGGCCCTGGACATGCTTTTGGGGGGTATGTGATTCAATCTACCTCCGCGGCAACAGAAATCATTTAACCCAAACTGAAAAGTGCACAGAGGGCTTTGCTGGGTAACAAGCAAGTTCCTGACTAGAACAGAGCCTGAGGGGAAGGGCCTTGGAAAGCTCACCCCGTGGCCGCCTCCGAGTCCGGTTCTTCCTAAACAGCCTTCCCGACCCGGAGAACCCGGCTTCTGCCTGCTGCTCCTGGAGAAAGAGCCCACGGCCTGCAGATGCCAGCATTAACAGTTATTTAGAGGGCAGACATCCATGTGTATTTAACCCAACGTTGCCTACACTTATTTGGCCATGCAACACTTTTAAAAAGTCAACCAATATCCGAGAACAGGCCTTTGGCTGCCGCAGTAGCCTCTTGACGAGTTTCTACGCTTTAACCTTCGCCGTGCTCCAACCACTCTAACCTCCTCCAGAAAGGTCCATCAGAAACACCCATCACATCTCACTCCAGAATAATCCGGAGGCACGAGACGGCCTGAGGGGCACTGCAGACGCCTCAGCAGAACTCAGGAGGCTCTTGGGTGGCTCCGCCTGCAGCCTCCGTTTCACTTACACCTCTGCTGCTGCCGCCTCCTCCACCCCCACCCTGGGCCCCTAACGCTCCAGTAACACGGAAACCCTCCAAATCCAGAAGCCCACCCTGGCCCCTGAGCTTCCCCTTCCCTAGACCAGGTGTGGTCCTGCACCTTTTGTTTCTTTGTTGTTTTTTAGCTCAGATATCTGTTCTTTTTTTAAAAGATTTTTTCGGTCACTTTTCATTTTATTCAAGTGAGTTAGTTTGCTCCTACTCTGCGCTCCCACATCACTTCGTTGAAACCTCTAGAAACACAAGCATCCCCTTGGATCACTTGCTCTTAGTCAACTGTGAGCCTCGAATGCTGAGCTATTAAATATGGTGGGATGAGCCACATGTGGCCGTGGACACTTGAAATGTGGCTACCCCAAAGTGAGATGTGCTTTAAGCAGAGCGCACACCGCATTCAAGGACTGAGGACTAAAAGAAAGAACGACACGTGATGTTATGCTGTTTGTTTTGTGAGTTCACAACTTTTGTTATACACTTATTGCTCATGTGTGTTCATGTATGAATGACATACTTCAATAAATTATTTTTAAAATAATAAAAAGAATGTCACAAATATCATCAATCATTTTAAATAAAAAGAAAGTACCATATGTAATAACAATTTTAATTGATTATATGTTAAAATGCTATTTTGGATATAGTTGGTGAAATAATATATATTTTTAAATTAATTAGACCTGCTTCTTTTCACTTCTTCCTATGACTACTGGCAAACTTAAAATGATCCCTGTGCATGCAAACAGGCAGGTTTCTCTATGGCAGGGCCACTCTTCTAGAGAGTTCTGACAGTCACAGCACCTCACTGTCAGTTTTAATTGACACTCAGACAATGGTTTTTGAATAAATAAATGAATAAACCATATATAGCAGTGCTTCTACATTTTTTATAAGATATAATTCTTGCCTCCCATTAGCTTGACATAAATCTTGCAGAAGAAAATCTTCCAAATGAATAACCGATGTTTGTTGACGTCAACAGTGGAAACAAAGCTCCTTTTAAATTGCGTGGACCCTTTGACGTAAACCCTGTTCGGTGGTCTAGTCTAAACTAGAATTCACACAGAGCCGCGCGTCGCAGCCTCTGCACTTCCCATAGAGTCACTGCGCTTGGACGGGGAGGAGAAAAGCTGCGCAGTAAGGCTGCCTGAGCCACCCACCACTTCCATTCTCAGAGCTCCTTACACAGCTCACTCCAACGGCACAATCCGGACACAGATGCATGGAGACTAGACAAGAAATCGAGCCCAAGTAGAGACTTGGCTTAGCCGAAGCTCTCTGCGATCGTGAGTGAATTCCTCAGTGTCTGAGGAATATGCCAGAGTTAAAGAAATTACCCCGAAGAAAAGCTGTAACATAATGCTGATGATGATCTGCTCAGAAATTTTAAACCCTACCAAAATTATTTGGGTCAATGCACATGATATGACGGTCCTTTTCAACAGCTGCGAATGCAAATGGCTGTTTCATCTACAGAAGATTTAATAGATGACACGTTGCCTAGATTACTTGCTTTGCTCCCAGGTTTTCTCCATGTATTTCGAGTTTCTGTTAAAGGCATTTCTATTGTCTCTAGCGAACGTGAGACGCAAGCAGAGGAAGCCGCTATTCACAAAATGGTTTCACCTGGACATGAAAGCGAGGCGGTTTCTTTCATTTGTTTTTCACTATTTTCCCTTACCTTATGTGTCTTAGAGATTTGGCTCTGTAATAACTTATTTATGAGATAAATTTTCTAAAGAAAAAAGTTAATACTAGTTTTCTCTCTTTTTTAACTGAACATAATCCTCTAACTTGGGAACCCATGCGTGGGTAGCCAGATTGCTACTGAAGGAGAACCAGCGGCTGAAGGAGTCACAGCTGAGCACAGTCCCCAGTGCAGGTCCAATTTGTCTGCGGCTGATCCGCTGGAAAAGAGATACATACTCAGAAATCAATACGGACTATTGCTATGGACTGGATTGCGCCCCCTCCTTCTGTACCGTCCCACAAATGTGCTCCTACTTGAAGTCAGATATCTGCAGCTGTGACTAGTTAAAATGAGGCAAGTGGACGAAGGCCTTTGTCCAGTATGACGGTGTCCTCACAAGGAGAGGCAATCTGGGCACAGAGAGACAGACAGAGAAGGCGACCAAGGGACAGAAGCAGAGACTGAGCTGTGCCGGAAGCTGCAGACTGGCATGGATTGCCTCGAGCCGCCACCAGAAGCCGAGGCCGGGGCAGGGAGCAGATTCTCTCCTACGGGGTTCAGAGGAAGCGTGGCCCTGCCAACACCTTGATTTCAGAATTCCAGTCTCCAGAACTGTGAGAAAACACATTTCTGCTGTTTTGAGCCACAAGTTTGTGGTCCTTTGTTATGGCAGCCTAGCAATCTAAGACAACGAACATCCTATAATTTACAGCAGATATTCTCATACATTTTCTTAAATTATAGTCTAATATAAAGCAGAGAAGAAAACCAGCATAAATATTTTTGTGATTTCTGTATGCACATACAATTGTTTCCTCAAGGGCAGCTGGAATCCAATGAGCTACCCAGATTTTTGTTTGTTTGTTTCAACAATGCAGCTATGATCTCAGGTTTACCCATTATAAAGATACAAGAAATGATTACATGTGCATTGGACCATTTTCCTAGAGCTGCTGTAACAACTGATCACAAGCTCTGTGGCTTGGAAAACAGGAACTTCCTCCCTCGTAATTCTGGAGGCCAGAAATCCGAAATCAGGCTCGCTGGACACAAATCAAGGTAGGCTCTAGCGCGGACTCTTCTTGCCTCTCCCAGCTGCTGGAGGCGGCCAGTGATATTTGACCTGTGGCTACAGCATTCTAATCCCTAATTTTGTTTTTACTTTGCCAACGAATCATTATATTATAGGAATTAATTGTTGCTTAAAATTACATTTACATGGAACAAAATAAGGAGGGTGGAACAGGCTGTAGCTAATGAAGAATGCATATAGGTAGAAAATCAAGGTTAAATATGCTTTTCAGTGTCCAGCGCACAGAAGGAGAAGTCACTCAAACAGCTCCCTCAATCCTTCCCTTCCGTCTCATTCATTCATTGTGCTCATCAGCATGAGCCTCTTTTATTTGCATTTTATGGCTTCCTACCCTTCTGCTGTCAGATTTCAGATTTCATGAGTGAACCTAAGAATGTTGTCGGTTTTGGCTTTTACTTTAATTTTTTTGCAGAAAATAGTTAGTGTTATTTGATTTTGGTGAGAATCTTGCTTGAATTCAAATCCCAGAATATAGGTGCACATTTTCTCTGTTTAATGACACAGGCTTGGGTATGAACCACCATTTATATCTGTGGGCGCCATCCATCCAGCACTTGGGCCAGCTGGTTTACCACGTGGCAAGGGCTCAGCCTCACTTGTGGTGACCCAGCTTCCCCAGCACTCAGCTGTGCCCCTGGCAATGGTCCTAATCCAGCCCAGGGAATTCTGGGCTTCACCCTCTTAGTCACACAAATTGCAAAAGACGGTCTTGAAAACCAAGGCATATAGAGCCCAATGGTCATCTTCATTCAAACTAAGTCAAAATGAAGGCCCTGTTAAAAGAAACAGAGGACAATTGCTAAGAGTAACGGAGTGCCATTCATCCCATGCTTCTCATATTAGTTCACTGCCACCCTCCCCTGCCCTCTCCTTTACCCTCATTAACTAGCAAGCCACCCAACTTTCACCACTGAGCTATCATCTCTCTCCCTTCCTTTCCAATCTCTTGAGTTGGCCTAATTTAGGCCCCATTGTCTTTTAAGGAGACTAAAGCAATGATGACATGCTTTACAGTGTAAACAAAGAACCAACTTTGATCAGTTCTTCCATAAATCCTCCAATGGCTTCCCCCGGGGTTACCAAATAAAGTTCAACCTTGTAATACCGAGGAGTTTTACAAAATGTCCCAACCTACTTTCCTGACCTTTTCTGATAAAGCACAAGTCACTGGATTAGTCCCTGTTCTCCAAATGCCTACAGTTTACCTCTGGTTGTTCGACTTCCTCTGCTGGCAGCTCCCCAGGATCCTGCCCTCCCCCAAACCTACCCGTGCTTCAAGGTTCAAGTCCTGTAAGGCTTCTCCTTAAATCTGTTGCTCATTCACACAGTGGAAATTATCTGCCTTTTCAACTGGGCTTCCAATGTCTTTGCTAATATTTCTACACTGTAAGACATGGCTATTGTGCTTTGTTTTTAATTTAACAGCAGATTTTTAAATTTTACTAATATAACATTTCCTCCTTGGCTATTTGTGAGGGGCCCTGAAGGACTCTGTGGTGCATTCTTTATGGTTTTGCCAAAGCACAGATAAAGCTTTCCAGGTGGGGTGGGGTGGGGGGCTCTCCTGGGACATGGCCCCACAGCAGTCCCAGCTTGTGGCACAGCACCCAGCAGCTCTGTTCTCTAGACGGGGTCACACACATTTTGGGGGGAAGTCATATTTCTAAAGTGAAGAGTAGATATATCCCTTAGCAAGAATAAAATGTAAAGAACTTTTATGAATGGCTAGTTCTATGCCCTGTATGCGTATTATAACCCATACTTCTCATAACGATGTGGAAGGTAGGTGCTACTGATATGCCCATTTTGCAGATAAGGTAACTAAGGGATAGAGGTCACAGGGCTATTACCGGAATCAAGATGTGAACTGAGGCCACCTTACTCCAAAGCATACACTCTTATTTTTTTACAATACAACCTGATTTATTTAAAAGTTATTAAAAAAGGACAACAAAATATAGATTATCCTTGGAGATACTCCTGCTTTGTTAACGATCAGGTAGGAGTAGAGGGTAAGAAATGGTACTGGGTGGAAGGAGCACCTGACTGGATCTAAGGCTTTACTCAGTGCATTGATAACCTAATAATTCAGCCATTGCATACCAGGGGTAGTAGTTGGGGGCCAGTAATTTATCTACAGGAACCCCTACACAAAGCACCCTCTGGGCCCTAAAGCCACCTGGATAACAACATCCCCATTGTTCCCTCTCCACCCCACTCCCTACCCATGCATTCTCCCCTCTGCAGAGGGATGTGCATGCTAAGAGCAGGCTTCTCTCTAGGGTTGGGACAGATCCCGTTTTGGCAGCGATCCTGCAGGACCAGGAGAGTTCCCGGGGACAGGCTTCCTTTAACACTTCAGGCACACACGCCCTCACCACCCTCTTCTGCTGACCAGGCAGGTAATTCGAATGGTTTACTCTTTCTCTCCCTTTCTTGGGGACAAAATCATGCTTTTCCCTTTGTTTCATCAATGGTGCCCAGCCTTGCTCCACGTAGAAGGGCTACCACGAATTATCACCTTTACAGGCTCCAGGAAACAGTAGTTACTCCAGGGTAACAACTGTTTCCTACAGTGGTGAACCTCAGCATTTCTTTTCAAACCATTAGAGTATTTCATTCGCTCCTAGTTCTGCTCGCTTCTTAAGTGCAAGGCTACAAATTCTCATTTGCCTTGGGACTATTCCCTAAAAATTAATCTAATACATATTAGGAAGATTTAGCTCCTTCGCTGTGGCTGTGGACAGTCAGCATCGGCACAGATGTCCTTGCTCAGCGCCTTAGGGACCATTGGGTGGAGTTGAGTTACGGGAGGCTGGAAACTCCTCCAGGCCTCCTAGGTGCCAGGAAATATTCAAACTTTCACTCTCTGACCCATTGCTGTTCAGGTTATTTTGATTTTCTGGAAAAAAAGGAATAATGATTTACAGAGCCTGCCTTTCCTGTGGAAATTTATATAGCCCTTTTCTTTCATTCTGCATTGGCTAAAATGCCCTTCATTAGCATCGAGTCAAGGCGCAAGTGGAGTGGGTGACCAGATGCCCAGACTCACATGCCTTGGTCAAGACATGGGAAGGAGCAGGCAAATCACCCAGGAAAGGTTCTAATGACATGGAAATCACAATCCACGGACATAGACATCCCGCTCTTCAATGTAGCCGACTTATTTTTCTCTTAAAACAAACTGCAAATATATTGCCCCTGGGATTTAATTATCTACTTCATTGCTAGCAAGTGGTTCTTCATCAGGGACAATGTCAGGGTCTGAAAATGTAACTTGGGCCTATTAGAGGAAGGAAAACCACTTAAGCATCGAAGGTCCTAAGAGCTATGTAATCACTCAGGGTTGTAGCTCAATGGCCAAACATCTCACGGGACAGCATTGGTAAGGCAAATGATGGAGTGTGATCTACCAAGTGAAAATGAACAATTTGGCGATTTAAAAAATTTACTCAGCAAGCCAAACATTTTCATGCTAAGTGTTTAGTGTTAATACATTATCTCAAATATTCTCCAAGATGCAGGTAAATCCTTAATATCCTTGAGCTTAACAGCTCACAGGAAGACCTCTTCTTCAAGCCAAAACATTGGCTAAGGGTGGAATCTACAGTCTAATATGTGCTTCCAGACAAAATGCTGGAGTTTCTGCTCACCTACATAGACCTGCCTCACCTGCTACAAAGGGAAACAGGTTGACTCCCACAAGAAAGGATGTGCCATGAGCATTTGAGGTAACAACCCGAAAAATCAAGACCCTCATATGATATTTTTGACACTTTTGCTCCTATTTTGCCTTTCCAAAATTAGGGGCTCATGGGAGTGCCTTACTAATTTTGACTTTATCCTTTAGAACTTAAAATTGTTTAAAGCATCCTCCTGCTTTATGTTTAAGATCCAAAGCCTCTCAGATAGAAGACTTTCATTTTCAAAAAATATATATTGCTTTTACGATAAGCCAGGGGTAAACAGACCAGGGTTACTCAGCCTAGAACTACATCACTTCTCTGAACTTGACCAGCCTGCTGGGCTTACCCAGGGAGCCATTAAAAATGCTCGTCACTTCAAGGACAGGTCATTTGAATGACATGGCATCCTATTTTTTTGTTGTTGTTGCATCCTATTTTTGAAGGAGAAAGCATTTTGTCACCTTTTTTGAGACCTCATCCCAGCATCATATCATGCTAATGCACATTGTAAGAGACGCCCCAAATGTTTGCATTTGGGCCACACGAAGGGGAGACGTCCCACCTATGCTACGCTTGGGGAAATGCTGAACAAAGTTGCACAGCTCCCTTATTTCCTAAAGAGAGCATCATGATGGAAAGGAAGAAAGGAAGGGGAAGGAGTAAATATGCTACAGTTAAGAGTGTAGACTTGGGAAGAATGGATGAAGGCATCAGACACTAGCTATCTTTAAAAGTGCCAGAAGACAAAAAAAGTTGAAAGCAGATGTAAAACAGAGATGACAATGAGCCTGTGAGATCAGTCCTGGGCATTGGGTCTGGATCTTGGCCTGTCAAGCAAATTTTTACACAAAATTAATTAGGCACACCCTCAAGGTCTGGGTGACTGTTTTCCTTTTGTGGTTTATGGGCAGGGGTACTTAAATTTATACCTAAAAGCCCTCATTGCTCTTTCTACACTATAAGTAAGATTTAGTACAGAGACCCACTGACCAGCTGTTACGTAATGTCGCTGTTTTTTGATCCACCCCCCTATTTATTGAAGGACATCGTGGTTGCTTCCAGTTTTTGCAATTATGAGTATAGTTGCTAAAACATTCACGTGCAGACTTTGACATTGATAAAAGTTTTCAGTTGGAATTATATCTAAGACAATGATTGCTGGATTGTAGAGTTAGACAATATTTAGCTTTGTAGGATATTATCCAATTCTCTTCCAAAGTGGCTGTACCATTCTGCATTCCTACTAGTAATGAACAAAAGCTTCCATTGTTCCATCCCCTCTCTAGCAATTGGCATCATCAGTGTTTTATTGGATTTGGGCCATTCTGTTAGGTGTGTAATGGTATCTTAGAGGTGTTTTAATTTGCATTTCCCTAAAGACAAATGACTAAAGCATTTTTATATGCTTATTTGACATCTATCTATCTTCTTTTGTGAGGTTTCTGTTCATGTCTTTTTTGATAAATAACTTTTGAATTAATTTTGCATAAAGGGTACAGTTTATATCTAGGATGTTGTTTTTGTTTTGTTTTTGCATATAGACATCCAATTGTTCCAGCAACTGAAAAGACTATCCTTTCTTCATTGAATTGCCTTCACACTTTTGCCAAAAATCAGTTGGACATGTGTGTGGGGGGGTCCATTTCTGGTCTACTACTGTTCCATTGGTCTATGTTTATTCTTTTGCCAATGCCATGCTGACTACATAGTTGTAGCTGTATAGTAAGTCTTGAAAGAAGGTAGTGTGAGTCCTCTAACTTTGCTCTTCCCTATTATGCTGGTTATTCTAGGTCATTTGCTTTTCTATCTAGATTTTAAGAATCAGTAGTTTGTTGATATCTACAAAATAGCTTGCTGGGATTTTGTCTGAGATTGCACTGAATCTATAGATCAAGCTATGAAGACTTTACATTTTAGTATTAAGTCTTCTAATCCATGAACATGTACTATCTCATCACTTATTTAGATCTTCTTTGATTTCTTTCATCAGTATTTTGTTGTTGTCCTCAGAAATCTTGTATATAATTAATTAAATTTATACCTAAGCATTTCATTTTTGGTGTTATAATTTTTAATAAAATTTTGAATTATGACTGTTTTTTGCTGGTTGTAGGACAGCAGTGAACTGTTATATATTGAGCTTGTATTCTGTGACGTTGTTATACTTGTAATTAGTTGCAGGAGTTTTTATGTTTCTTTCTTCCTCCCTCCCTCCCCTCTCTCTCTCTCTCTTTCTTTCTTTCTTTCTGGTTCTTTGGAGTTTTCTACACAGACAAACATGTCATCTGCAAATAAACTCCTTTCCTATCCCTTTGTTTCTTTTTTTTTCTTAGTGCACTAAATTGAGATTCCAGTATGATGCTGAATTTGAGCAGTGAGAAAGGACATTCTTGCTTTGTTCCCAATTGTAGGAGGAAAGCATCTGGTTTCTCAACATTAACTAAGACATTATCTGTAGATTCTAAAAGATGTTCTTTATCAAGTTGAGGGGGTCCCCCTCTATTCTTCATTTGCTAAGAGTTTTTATCATGAACAGATGTTGTATTTTGTCTCAAGGATTTTCTGCATCTATTGATATGATCAAAGAAAATCTTTAGCCTGTTGATATGGTAAATTCCAGTGATTAAGTTTCAAATCTTGAACCAGCCTTGAATACGTTTATTGGCTCTTAAATACCCCTGGTGTCAGCAGTGACTCCCTTTTGCCTTCTGATATTAATGATGCGTATCTTCCCTCTTTTTTCTTGTTTACTCCAACTAGAGGAATGCTGATTTTATTTATTTTTCAAAGAATCAGAGTTTCATTTTCTTAATTTTTGACATTATGTTCCTGTTTTCAATTTCATTAATTTCTGCTATGTTACTTTTTCTTCTCTTTTCTTTCTTTCTTTTTTTTTCCCCACTGCTTTCTTTAGGCTTCATTTGCTTTTCTTTCTCTAATGTCTAAATGTTTGACACTATTGTGGTCATTAGTTGGTAGTTGATTTTAGGTCTTTGTTCTTTTGTAATATATGAATTAAATATTATAATTTTCCCTCTAAGCACTGCTTTCACTATGTCTCACACATTTTGATCAGTTGAAATTTCATTTTTATTCAATTCAAAATATTTTCTGAACTTTGCTTGAGATTTCTTCTTTGACCCATGTTTATTTGGAAGTGTGTTGTTTAATTTCAAATGTTTGGGAAATTTGCAACTGTCTTTTTGTTGTCAATATCTAGTTTACTTCCATTGTTTTGTGAAGACATACTATGCATGACTTATATTATTTTCAATTTGTTAAGATGTGTTTTATGGTCCACAGTGTGGTCTATCTTGGTGAATGCCCCGGTGAGTTTTAAAAGAATGTGTGTTATACTGCTGTTGAACGAAATGGTCTGTAAATGTCAGTTAGATCCCATTGGTTAACGGTGATGTTCAGGCCACCACTTTTCTTACTGATTTTCTACCTGCGGGATCTACCAGTTACTGAGAAGGGAGTATTACATACTAGCTACATTAGTGGGTTTGTCTGTTTCTCCCTTCAGTTCTCCCAGTTTTTCCTTTGTTAGGAGCATATACATTATGTACTTTTTAATCCCTGATAATTTTCCTTATTCTGAAGTTGGTTTTAACTGAAATTACTATAGCTACTGCAGGCTTCTTTGTTAGCATAGCATATATAGCTCCACCTCTTTATATTTAACCTATCTGAGTCTTTAAACTTAAAATAAGTTTCTTATAGATAATATATAGTTGGATCTAGTTTTTCTGTTGTTTTTTTTATTATCCACTCTGAAAATCTTTCTCTTAATTCATATATTAATATCATTCACTTTTAAAGTGATTATTGCTATAGTTGGATTGACATCTGTCATGTCTGTAACTGTTTTCTTTTGGTTGCATCTGTTGTTTGCCCCCTCCCCCAACTTTATACATCTTCTCTGGTTTTAATTGAACATTTTATATGATTCCATTTTATTTTCTCTTTTAATGTTCCAAGTATATTACTTTTTAACTTTTTTAGAAACTGCCCTAATTTTTAAAATACAATTTTAATTAATATAAATTCACCTTCAAATAACATCCTACTACTTCACATGTAGTACAGATAACTTAAAACAAAGTGTTCTCATATCCTTCCTCCATCTCTTGCAGTATTTTTTAATTCATTTTTCTTATCCATATTCTATAATCACCCAATACATTACTACTATTATTGGCTTAATCAAACCATTATCTTTTAGATCAATTAAGGATAAGAAAATTAAAACATTTTATTTTAATGAAATGCTTTTCTTTTCTTTATGTAGAGCCAAGTTTCTGACCTACAACATGTTCCTGCTGCTGAAGAAATTCTTTGAACATTTCTTGCAGGAAGGCCATCTGGCAATGAATTCCCTAAAAATTTTTGTTGACTGAGGAAGTCTTTATTTCTCCATCATTTCTGAAGGATAATATCCCTGGATACAGCATTCTAGCTTGGTGATTTTTTTCTTTTAACACTTTAATATTTCTCTCTATCCTCCTTGAGTGCATGGTTTCTGATGAGAAGTTGCTGGAGCTCGTCCTCATTCTGCTACAGGTAAGATCTTTTTTACCCTGTGACTTATTTGAAAATTTTTCTTTGTCTCTGGTTTTTGCAGTCTGAATATTATATGCCTAGGTATCTTTTTTGTGTGTCGGGGGGGTGGGGGGCAGCTGTCAGTGTTTATCCAGCTTGGTGTTCTCTTGGCTTCCTTGATCCATGGTTTGGTTTTTGTCATCAATTTGGAAAGTCCTTGTCCATATTACGTCAAATATTTCTTCTGCTCTGTTCTTTCTTCTTCTGATATTTCAATTACTTGTATTTCACACCTTTTGATAATGTTCCACAGTGACTGGATATTCTGTGCTGGGGTTTCTTAGCCTTTCAGGGGACTGTCCCAATATATAACTTTTGTCCTCTGCCTCCTATGCCTTTCCCTGGCTGCATGCTCTCAGTCCATTGCCTTGCATCCCTGACCCCTGTTAACCATGTTTTGTTATTTTCCCCTTAGGTAAGACAGGAAGGCCAGAAGGGGCTGGAGTGGGAGAAGGGCCCTTCCCCAGCTGGGATAAGGCTCTGGGCAAAAACCCTTTCCCCTGAAGAGAATGCCTTTGTCTTGGAGAAGGCTCTGGGCATATTTCACCATGATTAGCCTTCCCTCTGTAACTCAAAATAACTGCATCATAGTGGAAGGATGCATTTATATCTTATTATCATAAGTATTCTTCTCTTGTTAAAACATAATCTTAACATTACTTTTTGGTTGTATAATACCCCATGAATCTTATTTTTTAAACTGCTCAGAAGTTGGCAATAGCCAATACTTTCCAAACAATGTCATCAGTTTTATTAGATTTGATCTAAATTGTAATATATATCTTTAAAATTTCTCTAAAATAATCCTTAATTATTGAGAGCTGAAAGGTAGAGAGAGAGAGAGAGAGAGAGAGAGAGAGAGAGACTAGCAATAAGCTTTGCTTACAAGAATAAACTAGTGAAAAGTTTTGGGAAAGAGTTTGTTTTGAATACATTTTGGAGAAAACTGATAAGTGACCTGAAAAGATTGCCATTAAGAGGGGGAAAAAAAGACCATTATTCTATTATTTGGGAGGGGGGATGTTATTTTTTTCCAGAGTCGATGACTAAAACTCCTAACACCTTCCAGGAGAAGTCTTTGTTCACCCAGGTATCACACACCAGCGACCCAAGGTGACTGTCACATTGTGTCAAACGAATCATGGAGAAGAACATTGGGCTGTTACAGTGCCTTACTTATGACTCAAATCTTTAAAAGTTATTGCTATTATCCATCATATCTTAGCACTCCATTACTTCACTGTAGCAGTTTTCTTGTTTGTGCTTCTAGAGATATTATCAAAACAATGTTGAGATAATTAAAAGTAGGAATAAAATCTAAAATATGAGACTCATCAGAATAAATTGAGTTTAAAATATGTATCCATCTTCTGATTAATTTCCAAATCAAATAAATAGTTATAGTTCTGCCTTGTTGGTTATCTTTAGAAAATTATAAACCATAACAAAAAATTCCAAATAATACTTATTTCAAGTCATTTTGTTATAGTTGGCACTTAAAAAAGGAAGCCCTAAATATTTTATCAAATAATATTCTCATTGAGATAAACTTTCAGGAAACTAGATAAATCAAAAAGTTATCTCTTCTCCAAATTATTAAAAAATATAAATTAAAGTTCAAATGCACAATTATAACACTTTATATAATTTTTATGTGCTCAAATTATTTATTTTTAAGATAATTTACCTTTCATTTTTAAAAAGATTTTTCATTCCTTATCACTTAAACAACACTTTTTTTTTTTTTGGAAAAATCTAATCATTCTAAATTCCCATAATTTTATCTTTTTCTGGAGTAACCTAAAAATCCTGTAGATTTTCTTTACAAGCTATTAACTAAAGAGATTGTTTTTTAAAGTAGCTGTGGGAGTTCATAATAAGCTAATTAAAAGACATCTTCTTCCATCTTCTTTGCCATTAGCTGAAGCCTCTCATTTCAATAATAATTCCAGCAGATTAAATGAAAATTACTCTGTATCCTTCTGGCTAATCATATCACAGGGTAATCTAAATTCACCCTAACCCCATCAGAGTTAGCAAACAAAACATTTAGACTTATCACTTTTTATGGCACTATGTCTTGGTTCCAGAGCTACATAAGTTAAAGTGAGAACACAGTTTTAAGCTCATTTTATATCACACCTCTTAGGTTTCTGTATCAGATTAAAGAAATAGAAAAAGATCCTGGAAACAAAGATAGAATTGAAATAACAGGAACCTGTAAAGTGATATGTCAGTCAATTCAAAAGCAAGCCATCACACATTAATTTAACCAAACATTTAATTTTGCATTTGAGGATGGGTCTTCAACACATTATGAGTTGGGTTATTAGCAACTCAATGACCGTCAAATCTATTAAAGGCGGCCTGGACAGCTAGAATTCCATGCCCATCTTTTTTCCAATGCTTCCATGACTTGTCCGTTATACATTATACAAGGCTACAGTAGAAAGCACAAGGAGCCACGGGACTGCTCCTTATCATAAATAATTATATATTATAGAAAGATTTGAAGAGTCTACTGCCACGAGTTACAGAACTGCTAAACTTGAGGAGGGTCCCACACACCGTGGGTGTGGTCTTGAGAGAAGACCGAGAACTGCACTTACAAGTGGCAGATACATGCACCCCAGGGAAGGGGAGATGCCAAACCACCCACCAGCCGCTGTGGGTCCCAGTCACGAGAGGCTGGGCCGGCTGGAAAAAGGAGCAGTCAGGGCTGCTGGCAGGCCAGTCCCGAAACACCCACGGAATTCCCTCTTCCGCTTTGTGGAGTTAATGATGCTGTCATCGCACAAAGCAACAGACAAACCACTCGAATAAGTAAAACAGGCGTCGTGGGGAAAGCGTTTTGAAAAGGAATATATTAAAAGAGAAAAGTTAACACATAAGAAAATTATAGTACTAAGAAATGCTATTGCCATGGCGTTTCCTAGGAGACAGGCATCACGATCCTATTTCAACTAAGTCAACCTTCATAAAAATCCGTAGGAGTTAGGTACTTTCATTGTGCTGTTTTACAGAAAGGAACGCTGAGTCCAGAGAGTTACAGGACTTGCTCAAGCTTTCCCAGCTCCGACTGGCAGGGCTTAGGAGCCAGGCAGATGGAGCAACCTGGATGTGCTTCTCGGAGGAAAGGATTGCACTGAGGGAGCGCTTTAGACCAGGGCCTGACGTCAGCCTTGCTCTAGTTGACTGTTTTCCCCTGATTTTCCAGGCTCAGGCACTACGAGCATCTGTTCTACCTCATTCCTTTATTAAACAGAGTCGCCTAGATGCGACATTTTTAACTGGGTGGGGCTCTGGGGCCTCTGGGCGGCACTGGCATTTACCTGATCTGCCGATGCAGTGACAGGAGAGGATGGCAGCGAGATGCTTGTGGCTGATGCTTCACAAAAAGCTGGATTCGCGAGAAGATGCTGGAGCTCTCCAGAGCGGACGTCCAAGCCCCAGTGTCAGGCGCACTTTTTCCGGGCTGTTCTGGAAATGCAACCCTCCCTGGGGACCCTGACACCACTGGCTTCTGCCCAGCCCCTCCTTCCAGCCAATCGGCCTTCCCCCTTCCCGCCCCCAGGCTCCAACCGCCGCAGGGCCTGAGCTCCTCTCTCTAGGTTTTCCGTTAACTGTCCTCCTTGCCTCTGTCCATCTTTCTGGCGCCCACGTTGTTCTAGCTTATTCCTGTTGACTCAGTCTGGCTCCTGGCTGGCTCCCCTCTGGGTCTCCCTCTCCCGGGTGCAGCAGGTGCTGGTGAAATATGACGTGCGTGGAGGCAGAGATGAAGCAAACTGCCTGCGAGTGTGCAGCTCCTAAGGCCACCGGGGAATCTGGCTTTGGGGATGGTGGATCTGCTGGACCTACCTGACGTTAGACTGTGTGTGTGGGGTGAGCAAGTTACCACGGAGGGCTGTGGAGGGAACGCTCGGGTACAATACATCAAGGGAGGCGCCACACAATGATCTTTCTGTCCACGAATCCTAGCGAGCGGAGCTTGTTACTTAAAATGAGTGAAACAAATTGGGATGGATTTACTCTCCCCCAGGTAGCCCTCCCTTCAGTACCTTCCTGCAGGCGTCGGCTCTCCAGGCACCCATAATCTCTGCTCTGTGCCATAAAAAGAAGGCAAGCTGAGCGCGCTCACGTCTTCCCTAGATTCAGAAGGTTAATGGGTGCCTCAAGTCCTTTTACATACGTGGAAGACTTCAGGGTTGGCATCTATACATCAATCACGCGGATGCAGTAATGAACTCTCTTCCACTCTTAAAAAGCCTTTTATTACTGGTATTAATCAAGTCCTTCTAAAGAACATGAAATATTATTTTGGGGTACAATTATAGAATTACTATTTGAAAGCAAAAAAAAAAAAAACTACAAAAAAATAGAGCTGTAAGATTTGGTAATATGCTGCCTGGAAACCGAGATAATATGCATTACTTTTTAAATCTCTTATTGAAGACCTAAAGGACTTAAAAAAAGAAAGTGGCTATTTGCCAGTGAGTGATGAGTTTAAGTAAGTTTGGGTTTAATACAACCCAGCTCGAAGAACACAGCGGTGGTTTCTTGGGAGGGGACAATGAAGGGGGGAGAAGAGATGTTTACATTTTACTTTGCCTGCTTGAATTTTTTAAACATCCATGTATTAAGTTTTCAGATATTAAAAACTGGTCACCTGAACATTCTTCTATTTCATGGAACAAATAAAGTAGAAGTGATGTAAAATCTCAGACAGATTCCTAATGAGGCTCCCGACTACAGGATCACGTGGGAAGGAGGGGAGGGAGAAGCTCTCCCTCGATCGAGGTGGTGAATACAGATTTATCGTTATCTTTTAAATTCATGTTACGGTTAATTCCTAATCTCATGTAATCACATGTCTACTTAAATTTGCGGGGACCAAAATTATCTGAATAACCTTAACCCTTCCCATCTCATCACACAGCACTTACACACTCCTCTCCCCTTCCTCTCATCAGGCTCGTGCATACCCACGCGGGACTCGTAAAAATATTATGAGGAGTATTCACAGGAATTAAAACTCAGATACTCAAGCTTACATCTACATTCTGAAACGTTCAGAAAACCCCACTAGCAATCTCATTTTAAAAAGACCCAATTAAGTTACACATATGAAAAGAAAGTAAAAGGCCCATGATATGCAAACAAAACAATGTAGTGATGCTGTAATACAAACATTTTTATGAAATGCATGGAGGACTAGTTTTCTAATGTCTGATATGTTTGCATTCTCAAATTTGTTTTAAATAGAAAGATGAATGAATGCTTTTGGATTCCACCACCACTGAACCAGAAAATAAGATGGTATTTTCATTTCATTTTGTGCGTTATTTGTATGGATGAACAAGGCTTTTGAATATTAAGATGCTTAATAAGCCAAGACTAATTTTTGTATTTTATGAATAGATGACCAGAAGTTTAGTTTTTATTTATATTGTTTAACTAGAAACTTAGTTTTATTATATATACTTTTTCAAAGTTTACTCATGAAGAAATGCATATGAAATACAAAGATAGGCCACAGTATATTTCTGTATTTTTAAATCACCCTCTGCTTTGAAATGGTGTGAAGTCTAACAGTGACACAACCCAAACTTTAAAATAAATTTGTGTCTTTGTAGACAGGGAGAAAGAGAGTGAGAGAGAGAGAGAAAGAAAGAAAGAGAAAGGAGATTGTAAGGGGTCAGGGGAAATGGGAAAACAGCTAGTGAGGTAGGCAGTTTGTTTATTTGCACAGCTAGCATTCACCACGAAACCATTTCATGCTCACATCCCATGTAGAAACAGGCTAAAAAGGAATTGGTCAACACAGAGACAACTGACAGTCAGTGGAATATCTCTGTTCAGTTTCATGAAAACGTGTATGTTTCTACTAAAAAATTCTCCCCACCCCAATGGCCTGCAGTCAACTTTATTTAAATTGACTGGTGAGTTCTGTTTTCCTTCCAGGCATTTCATGGTTAATAACTTTTTAGGATTTGCCAGGCAGGTCTGCCTGCGTGGAACTTCTAGTCAGTCACAGAGGAGGCCCACTGAACACCCGTGGTTCTTAAACCTGCTCTCAGGCTTCTTCACTGCGCCCTAGTAGACCCCTATGGCTGGAGACCCCCAGCCACCATGCTTCAACAACGCCGTTGGGGACACCTCCCCTTTCCCGCTGCCCCTCACCCGAGCTCAGGCGCTGCTACCCCATGGTAGAAGCGCTGAAAACCTGCTGACTGCTTTCTCTGCCTTCACCCCGTCCCCCCCTGCCCCCTGCCGCATCAGGCCAGGGCAGCAGCACACTCAGAGAAACCCACCCTTGCTGGACGCCATCCAAGTTCAAAGTGCTCTTCCCACCTCCCCCCTGCCCTGGAGATGAATTGGTTTACTCGGCAGCCCCTCGTCCCACCACTGTCTGAAGGTCTCTAGCGCCTTTCCATCTCCTCTGAACCCGCCTCTGGGCCTCCCAAACTTTCACCTCCCTTGAGGGCAAAGTTAAACCGTGGGCTTCCCATAAACCTGTTCTGGCCCAGCCAGACCACTGCTCTCCTCCCCTGAGCGGCCTACTGCGCTTCAGCGCGCAGTCAGCCTGCCCGCAGAGTTGCTCACGCATCTCGTTTCACACCCTCTTCCCAGATTCTAAGCTCCAGGACAGGAACCCTAGTTTATTTTTCTCTGCAAACATTGCAGGGCCCTGCCCACTAGGCTTTCCACATAGCTGGGTCTCAGTCACCACTGGCTGAACGGATGTTCAATGAGAGCGCGAGTATGCAGCGTGTTTAGCTGAAGTTTGCACTTCGTCTGCGAGAAACCCTGGGCGAGAGCTCGATGACCTTGGCTGTGCCTCTCGAGAGAGTGGATTTAACATGCAAGTCCCACACTAGCATATCTTAGGTAGGAAAATAAGAGCAATCGTTCCAGAGGCCAGTTTTCCCACTGATACTGAGGATCTTCTAAAGGAAAACGGTACTTTGAAGTGGTAAAGATGATACAGCCATCGGTTTGGGGTTTGGCCCTTCTCAGGTGTGGCTGAATCACTGACATGAGCTTTAAAGATACAACAATCCAGGAAACTGAAAATGCAAAAAGTGGTCTAATTTTTCACCACTGTGTGTAAAGATTTTGAAAAAAAATGTTATTAGTTACCTTTTCAAAATTCAATGGAACACTTTTAACATAAATGTCAGAAAACATGCCTAATATCCACATTATGAGAAGACCCTGTTTATCCCACACTCAGAGGTGCGAGGGTATGGGATTCGACTGACGGCTCAGAGGGCACCATCTTCATTTGTGCCTTCCCCTTTCATGCAACTCGTCAACAAACATTAAGTGCCTACAAGGTGCATCGGGCAACTTTCAGATAGCCCTTTTCTAACAATATTTAGTAGCTTCAAAATAGAAGCCATTGGCTCTCCCTAAAGCCAGCTCCTCTGCTTGACTTCGAAATTTTTGCAATAGCATCATCCTTCCCCTAGGTTTGAAGCCACAGAATCGCCAAACCCCTCGATATTCCTCACGCAAACTATTGCAATATTTCTCCCACAAAATGCGTGAATGCATCTTTTACATTTTAAAACATTACACACGTTTCTAGATTCATCTTCTTAAGGTCTATAACTTAGGTAGTGAAGGAATAATGACTTAAAAATGAACCTTAAGGCATTCTATAAAATTGTCCCAACCTACTTCTCTAATCTTAATGTGCCTCTTTTGGGTAAACACATCCCCAACTTCACTCAAACTCAATTATTGACTGTCACAGCCATACCCACAGGTTCTCTGTGTATTTATGCAGATCTCTTTCCCTGTGACTCACTCTTCCTTCTCTCTGTAACTATGGAAGCCATGACATCCTTCAAGAAATAGCTTAAGCAATACTCTCCCATAAAGTTTTAAACAATTCGCACACAAGCATGAGCTTTAGCATCCCTGGAAGCCCATACTGCGTCATCTGGGTTTTCTGAAGGGCTCCCCACATTTGGCTCCATCTGATGATGTCTTGTCAGCTTGGCTTACAGTCCAGGAGACTCTACATTCCCAAGCACGGAGGGACTTTGTTCACCAGTATTGGGAACAAAGCTTTTGTTTGCTTTTTCATATTCTGATTATGAATCTATTCCTAAACCCTCCATGTCCTCTAAGTCCTATAGTAAAGTATGGCAAGGGTGGCCAGCATGGTCACCACCCAAAGACCAATGTGCAGAGCCCAGGAAGGAAAGGTCCGCTCTGTGCGGCACTGCAGGCACCAGCCTCTGCAACCTGTCTCCTTACCTCCTCTGCCCTTCTCATGCTCTTCTCTCATTCTTCTACATCCTCCACTCCTCACCGTAGGCCTACAGAGAGATTCTCCAGCATTTTGCTCCTCTCTGCTGGTAGCACTCAAGGATTAAAGTATTCTTATTTCTGGGAGATATATAAAGAATGATAATCGCATTGCTAGGATATTACTAAACTCTAAATGATCTCCCAAGTTGTAGAGGAAAATAAAATAAAAAATTCTAACTGGATATTTGTTTTTATTTTTAAGAGTTTCAAATAAGTTGTCAGCTAATGTAGATGGCATTAAAGGAAAATATACATGATAAAAAATAACAGGTACTTGTTTATGTGTGTGTGTATCTATTATCTATCAATATATCTACCATCTATCATCATCATCATCTACAGTGAAAGAAAGTAAACATACATTAAAAGCTTTCTTAACTATCTTTTCTTTCTAGCTCTATTCCAATTTCTCCCCATTGCGAAGTCTTACCATAATAGTAGGAAATGAATTAAAATTTAGAAGGAAAGCAGAGGTGAATTAAAGCTGAAACTTATAACTACATAACTTTGGCTGAGAAGCTTTTCCAATATCTATACTCTTTCTTAGATTTTATTTATACCCTTGACATTTGATAGAAGACAATGGTTTTCCCAATAAATGTCCCTCTTGACATATGGAGTGAATTAAAAATAATAACTCTAGTGAAACTTTAGATTACTCAAGATGAATGGGTAAAAACCACTTACCCCCAGTTGCCACAGTGATTTCACGTAGGAAATGGCCATAAAATGGAAAATCGAAGGACAGGTTCACTCTCTGCAAGGAACAATACCAGAAAAGAAAATCAATAATGTGCAGAACAATAAATATAAAATGAAGATTCTTTTACTTTAAAAAAAAAAAAGGCATCTGTTTTGCCCCACTATTATTGTAGTTAACTTTTTAAACCTTAACCCAGGATGGTAGCAATAAAAGACATTTTTATAGTAATTAAATGTTTGAAATATGTGTGAAGAAAAAAGTTGGCCCTGGTATGGACTGTTCCCAGCTGACAGAGAATCTGGAGGTTTCGACTCTAAATCAAGTACAATCAGTTGTGTCAACATGGTGCACAATTTATTTTGGTGCTCTCTTTAGTTTGACGAGACTTCTCCAAAGCAGTAGACCATGTTATATATCAAGCTCTTACTTTTTTTAAACTGAAGGTTTTTAATTTAACACTATTACAGCTTATATATTCAATTTGTCTTTATTTTCCATAATGAAAGGCAGTTTCATGGCACAAGATTATCCTGCTCCTATAGATCTAAATCCACCAAGATTCTGCAGATGCAATGAGCTCTCCAGATTCAGGATATTATGTCCACTTTTAAAGCACAGAGTTGAAGGATAAAAATGCAGGTTTCAGGAGAGCTACTTTTCCTCAGTATAGGGGAAAATTAGAGAGACTGAAAAAGGAAGAAAGTTGACAAGTTGTGTCCCTCCCTGCATATTTTTTCTTGAAGGGGATCTGAAGCTCTGTATAGATATAGATATAGATAGATATAGATATAAATAGATATAGATAGATATAGATATAGATATAGATATAGATATAGATATAGACATATTTTTTTTAAGTAAGGAAAACAAAGCACAAAGAACAAAACACTTTAGGTTTTTGTATGTTTGAAACCAGGTATATTATTATTAAGCAAGAAATAAAGAATAACGATTTATAATAAATAAGATCAACTCAATTAGGTAAAAGGAGCCAGAGGGAAGTAATTGGCTGGTGTAGAGCCCAACAGCCCAAACTACCACGATAAAAGGCCGCTGTGTCAAAATCAACAATTTCTAGATTGTAGCTTGCCCAATGTACAAATAAAAAAAATTAGAGAAGCCTATTTAGATTGAATTTTGCTCTTTCCAATACCACAAATAATTGCTTTTCTATATCCATCAGAGATTTCTAATGAATTATTTGGGATGAAATTAATCATTAAAAATTTAGAGTGAGTTTCAATTAGTTTTTTCCCCGTTCAATGAAAGCTACATCTGCAGAAAGGATTCATCATCATTTTCACCTTGCATTGACTAATGGAACAACAAAACCCATTTCCACAGCACTAACTGAAATGAGTGGTCACTAATAACCTTAAAAGGAAAGCTTTAATGGCAAACTCATCTCAAAGAAAACATCAGGAATCATTTCACAAAGGCACTCACTGCAGTATACTCTTTTCTCTCATTCTGATTTACTTCCATGCTTATGAGGAAATTGGTACAATTTACAACTGCAGCGTTCCTGCTTTGGGAAAAACCAGTTTAGTTTAAACATATGTCACGAAAAAACTATCACTTACCACCCAGCAAGAACTGGAGGGATAGTCCATGAATTTCTCAGCCACCATAAGTGTTTTTGGAATTAGACTGAGAGTCTTAAATACATACGTAAATTGAAGAGTTCTTCATGAGAGGAAAATAGGTCCTCAAAGAAAATCAGCAGCACCCAGCCCTGCTCAGGTGACCAGTCAACCCCAGGTAGCTCCGTGGCCTGCTTCTGGTGGCCACGGAACAGCCCGTTAGGAAACGGGAGCCTGCACCAGCCAGGGCCAGCTCCAGCTTCCTGTGCTGCCTGTCCCTCCGGCCGTGGCTTGGGCCGGGCTCCTGCCGAGCTGGGCCCTGACATAAGGGCTTGGGGGCAGGGTTTACTTAGGAGGGGACCCCAGGAAGCACCTGCTAGGCGAGGGGAGGGAAGAGAAGGGAGAGAGGACGCAGTGGCCGACGTGGCTGGCGTGTTACCGCGGAGGTGGACGGGGTATCAATCCCAGAGGAGACCCTGGGAGAAAGTGTGGGGAACCCAGGCCTCGGGACCAGAGGTGCAGCGTTTGTCCACTAACTCCCGTGCCCCCGGGGGGAGGGTTACTCTGGGGGGATTATCTCCGGCAGAGGAGGAGAGCACCCTGGGGTCTGGTAGGCACCGCCTCCCACGGTGCCAGGTAAACCGAGGCAGGCAAAAGAGCCACTGGGCGAAGCATCCCAGGGGCTGCTCCCTCACCTCAGGGGTCCGACCTTGACCTTCCGCTGCTCCCCAGGGCTCTGCGTGTGGACACTGCACACACAAAGCGACCCGAGAGGCCCACAGGCAGCTGCTCAGAGTAAAGCGAGGTCAGCGTCAGAGGCGGAGTCTGGCCCAAGGCAGAGACCAGAACTGGGAGCCGGCTTGACCCGGCAAAGGCAACCCCTTCCTTACTAAGAGATGCAAAACAGCACCCTGGGGAGCAAGGTCTGAGACTTTTTATGGCTCCTTAAAACACGGACACACCAGCTCAGCCACACACACCACCCAAACGCTAAAGGAAGGCAAAGGCAGCGAAGCACTGCATTGCAGGAAGTCTGGGGCCCCGTGATGACATGTTCACGGCCATTCCCCGGGGATGACCGGCTCATGTGCTGACCCAGGGGCGCTGCTGAGACAGGGAGGGTGGATTTCTTCCTCCCTGCGGGCTGTCAGTCAACAAGCCGCGTCAGCACCTTCTGTATACCAGACACCAAAGCAGCCAACAAGCCGTTATTCGGCACCTTCTGTATACAAGGCACTGAAGCAGGGGCTGGGGATGGAGCACTGAGTCAGTGCCAGTCCCTTCCTTGGGGAGTCACAGTTTGGTGGGGAGAGCATCCCAGAGGATCAACAATGGGCCCCTTCAGTCATGGGAAGCCCCAGGGGCACCTGACCCAGGGGAGGGGGTCCTGAGCCCAGGGGAGAGGGTCCTGACCAGGTGAGGGGGTCCTGGCCCAGGGGAGGGGGTCCTGACCCAGGGGAGGGGGTCCTGAGCCCAGGGGAGGGAGTCCTGGAACAGAATCATGCGAAGGAACCACTAGAAGCTGGCCAGATGACACATGGAGTAGAAGGGCAGGTCAAAAAGACAGAGAGATAGTAAAGTCCTAAGGACTAGTAATTAACTGGACAAAACGCTGGGAGAAAGTGAGGCTGGAGGATCATGCGCAGGTCTCCAGTGAGGGGATGGGGGACCCGGGGCCACCCAGCGTGATGGCGAATGAGGAGGAAGAACTCCTGGGTCAGGTATGAGAAGACTTGCTGAGCCACTAATCAGCAAGGCCTCCTCTAACTGTATAATTAAAAAATAATAAAATGACCCAAAATGGTACGTGAAACAAACGACTCAGCCAGAACCAAAAAGGCCAACAGAACACTGGGCATTGGCAGAGAAAGGCATCCTAAACAGGGAGAAGCACACTATAGGAACAGAGCTGCAAATACTACACCTCGATCCTTAGGCTGTGTCGGACCTCGTTCCCTAAGAAATTTAATGTGAAAGGAAAAACAGTTCAGGAAAATTGTCATGTAAAGCAATAGAAATTGATTGAATCTGGGCAAAATTTGTATTATTTGAAGAGTTGGTGGAGGTATATAAATATAAATAAATATGGTTTGGGGCAAATTTATGGATGGCAGAGCCACGTATGACTCTGGCCTTCAAAAAGGTCCCCTGCTTCCCACAGGGAGTCCTGGGGTCTCAGTGCTGGCAGCACAGTCACCCCAGGGCCAGGACCGCGCTCTCAGATTCTGAGCTGCGCCCACACGTCTTTTGCTCCTTTTACCTATTTTTCTTATGATTTGTGCGCTCCGCTTTCTGATACTGTGATCTCTGCTAATTCTTATTTAATGGTGCAGGAATTCTAGTCCTAAGTATGCCCTAGTCCAGTTAAACGTGTTTGTCTATTTCTCAGTGGGATTACAAAGATAAATTAATTAGCTAATGCCTGCAAAACCTCAAAGACAGAAACCTCTTAATAAGAGTTAGGAATTCGGAGTGGGCAAGTTTATAATCCTCAAAGCCGTTTTTGAATGTCATTAATAAAAACTACTTTTTGTTTCAAAACTGCTTCTAATTTATTGTAATGAAGCTGCATCCTTTTGGTTCCCTCAGGTCTCTTTATTTCATCTTTATAAGGCATAATCCTGCTGTAAGCAGTTTGCAGGAGGAAAATTAGTGTTAATTAAGCTTTTAATAATTGCTGATCCCAAGTGTTTATGATGGCCCAGCGTCTAAAGAATATAGGCACCATCCAGTTTATTCAAGCCTGGAATCATGGGTTATTCATTAATTTTTATACGGTTATTTTAATATACTATTTTAATCATTAAATTTATTTCATGGCTGAGGGGTACATGCTTGTTTCTTAAAGCTGTCAAATAGGTGATATATTGTTATCATAATTATTATTATTGAGAAAGTGAGATTTGTGTTATTGTTTTCCAGAAACAATCTCAAAAAGTAGATCCAGTCAATCTTGAGTCGCATCACTTTCAGATTATTTATTATGTCAAGTATTAACTTTGAGAAGAATTGTAAAATGTAAGCAAAGGTAATTTTTTGCCTTTATGTTCATGGATAATTCCACTAATACTAGTTTTCATCTGAAATACCACAATAAGTAATCCTATTTCCACTAAGATCTGTTTCTGTAATAAGTAAAAAGTATTGAATAAGCATTAGATAACTATGAATAAATTTAATTTCTTAATTGGGAGGTAAAATTATTCTTCCCATAGGGACATAGCTGTTGACTAATTTTCTTGAAACTGTATAAGGTCCACGTGAAATTCATGAACCTATAAATTCTGATAACAGATTCTTTAGCAAGCAGACGACCTTCAATTTGCCATCTTCTTTTAAACGACCTAGATGCAGCTTTGCCTCTGTTTTCAGTGGCTCTCTCCTGGAGCCTGCATGATCCTGCTTGATTCTGGAGTGAGAGAGACATGGAATCAAATACCAGCTCTCACGCAGGAGCCGCGTGGACTCGTGTGTCCTTTAACTTCTTGAGGTCACAATTTCCTCATCTGTGAAGTCGATACACTACTTTCAAGGGCTATTCTAAGATCACATGACCACATAAACCTGGCTTTTTCTGAGCACTGAGTCAATATGGTTAACATCAGCTCATGCACGAGGCTGTGCCTGGCATGGCCATGGTCCCTTAAAACTAACTTCCTAAACCAAACAAGCTCCTGCTTGAGTCCAGTGAAGGTCTGGAAATGATCTGAACCTGTTTTTTCTAATACATTCATGTATCCTCACAATACATTAGGACTAACGCAAGGCAGGAAAATTGCTTTTCTAAGGGAATCGAGGTAGCGATTAGACAGCGTTTCAGAACAATGAAGTGGCGCATGCGTTGCCGTCGTGTGGAAACAGCCTAACTGCTGTCACTGGGACTAGGAGACCGGAATTAGCAGCCAGCACAGCCGACGTTATGCCATAGCTGTTTTGTCTGTACTATTTCATTTACTCCTAAAAACAGTCCCTGAGATAGAAATTATCACTCCCATTTTACATTTGAGGAAATAAAACTCAGTGAGTCTCAAAGTCACATCGTTAAGTGGCAAGGAGGATTTAAACACACATCTGTGATCCCAGGGTATGCCCTTTCCCATTAGAAAATGTCCAAAGCTCTGCTCTGCTTAGACAGTGCAATCAATTACGCCTGGGGAAACTGAGACCCGTCGCAGTAGGTCCTGTTTAAAATAACCTACGGAGATTCTGTCAGGGTAAGTTCTGTTCAGGGTTGGAGGTCTGGGGGTGCTGGGGAGTGACTGGTCCATGCCCCCGAGTCCTGGAAGTGGAGTTTTCCCAGCAGTCCCTGGCCACGGAGCGTCCGCTGTGCCACGACTGACACTCACAGCGCAGGCTGCCCGCTCTGCCGTGGGGGCCCTGGGGCCCTGCTCCGGCTGCCGGCTGTGGCCGGAGGCCTCTCCCTGGGCTGCTCTGGGGGGTGCACGAAGGGCAGTCGGGCTCCCCCGGAGTGAGTGACCTGAGCGCCAGCCAAGGGAGGCTTCGCTACCGTGAGCTGGTCTCAGAGCTCACGCAGCATCTCTTGCACCGCATTCCACATATGCCCGAAGCAAGTCACTGTGTGGGCCACACTCACGGGACGACGAGAGCACACTGTGTAAGGAGGGAAGAAGGCAAAGAATTTGCAGCTTATTTTAAAATCGAGAGGGTCACTGCACATCCCCCACCCGTGCCGCACGCCGTAGGCAGATGTGCCATGGATTGAGATTTCAGACCTCTGCTCCTTGCGATCTTCAGTCCTGGGGTTTCCCTCCAGATTCAAGCCCAGTTCTTGTCCAGTTCCTCTCCTTTAGCACAGGCCACCTGAGTCCTAGTTCAGAAGCCTCAAGCTGGAAACCAGCAGGGCCTTCCGTGGGGCCAGGGCAGGACACGGGCAGAGCGGCCGGGGCACAGCTTCGGGTGTGGCAGAATGGTCAGAGGGGTTTCAGTCATGTTCCCTAGGCGCCGTGCTCTCTCCCCGGAAGCTCTCCACTTTCCTTAAGTTTAGAGCTTGTCTCATGGTACCAGGGTTGCTGGTCCAGTCCATCTGGCGTCACGTGTCCTTCTCTGCCCGGGCCTTTCCCAGCTGTCGAATGGGTGGGTAAAGCGTGTCTTCCTGGTGCCAATCTTCCCGGTGATGGATTATACCGAATTTGGAATCAGAAAAACCAGAGTTAAATCCCACATTAACTGGACGGCTTCGGGGATGTGCCTGAACGTCTCTGGTCTTCATTTGGGAAGGGCTGTCTCCTCCATCGGCCCGTGGCTTCCGGCGGACCACACACGAGCCGTTAGGGAAAAAGGAGGTGTGCAGCCAGCTCAGGCAGGGAGGGCCCGGGCCCCTTCGTGTCGGCTGCCCTCGTGCGCGCGCAGCGAGGATGGGCTCAGGGGTCTGCTCTCAGGACCGCTGGCATGACGCGGGGCCCCCTCCTAATCGGTGGGCCATGGCAGGAAGGGATCTGTCACCACGGTTCGTGTGATGGGCACACGCTTTTCAAGTTGAGGACTCCCTTAAGTGAAAATGTCAAAGATGGAAAGACAAAGATGGATCGTTGTGGAACGGTAGATCCAGCTCCTTCATGCCATAAGGTTCCGTGCGTCTCGTCGATGTGGGAGGCAAAACATCTTAGCCGGCCTTGCTTGACGTGGGTGAGCATGGTGGCCAATTTCACCTTAATATTGCCAGAACTTCACGCTTTGGTTCCTGGTGGACGCAACTTAAATTTTCTTTAAAACGCTACGATGATGAAACTCAGTTAGACAGCCCCCAGAACGCTGGGGCGAAAGGCCCAAGAGGACAGCTGTCCACGCCGGGCCCTCTCCTGACTACAGAGCTCGTCTTGCTTTGTAGGCTTCCCAACGGCAGTGCCTTGGTTTATGCGGTGTTTACGTGAACTACATCACAAGTGACATAAAACAAAGCGTGGGAGAAAGATAAAGACACCCATAGGAAAGCAGGATCTAAAGACAGCGTCAGGAAAAGGAAAATGGCAGCCAAGTTTCCACCACAACCAAACAGTGAGCGAGAAGGAGGAACACGGAGGCCTCTGCTTGTGGAGAAGCGCTACGGAGGCTTCCTCAGATGCACCCCGAGCGTGTTCCAGAAATAAAGCGGCTCGCTCCGTGCTTTTACTGGGCTTTTCTAAAAACAAACTACCCGACGTCTGACGGGCCAGGCTATTAAGCCAGGCACCGGAAACCTCATTAAGAGACCCTAATTTCCATCGACAGGGGGTGATCAATACGCAAATACGTAGACCAGGGGCTGGCTGCTCCCTTCAGAAATAAACCTCATCAATGGCATGGATTTCCAGCCTTTCCAGCATGTTTTTTTCCTGAAACAGAACTGAAAACAGCCCTGCATGCTGAGTGACACTCGCAGGAAGGTTGGTCACCTGGAGCATCTGCAGCACCCGCTGCTCACCTGGGGAGTGGGAACGGGCAGCTGCGGCACAGCTCTGGCCTGCACCGTGGAGGTTCCAGCAGGCACCTGCTGACGGAGGCTGTGCCTGCACGTGCAGCGTTTGGGGATTATTCCAATTTGTTCGTGAATATTCATTATGCAGGCAGAGGGCAATCAGAACGTTTGAGGTCCCAGAGGCAGAGCCAGAGGGTGCTATATGGGACCGAGGGTGGGCCGGGGGAGGGGGACTAGCTGGAGGGAGGGCGAGAGCCAGGAGCACCGCCTCTGGTTGTCCACCCTGCTCGAGAAGCTGGGATGCAGACCACCTGGCATCTTGTTAAGAGCAGACTCTGATTCGGAGGGTCTGGGGGGAGCTCCCAGGGCTGCTGCCCTCGCCCAGGAGACTGACAGTCAGACAAAAAGCCTGGGAAACTCCACAACCACTGCAGTATCCTTTGGCAGGTATGAAAAGGGCTAAAAGGATGCCTCGCTTTGGTTCTGGATAGCATCGTCAGGCTTTGCCTGGGAGCACACACATGGCCTGAAATTTTCCATTTGAGGACACGAAGCAGAGAGATACGTGCTGGCAAGCAACGGTTTGCAAAACCTTTTCAAGACCCGGGACACCTGAGGGATATTTCCCCCTGGGCCAGTGCCCCTCAAACAGGCCAGGCGCAGGAAAATGCTGCTGTGAGTTCACCGCACGCCCAGAGGCAGTTGCAGCTTGAAAAGGTCCTCCTCCCAGGCTGACTGCAGCCTGCCCTGCCCTGCTTCCCCTGCCCCAGTGGAGAATGCTGTCTACACGTTGGAGGTTTGCACGACGACGGCGACTTTCCATGCAGCTGATGCCATACAGCAATGGACCAGGCTCTGCTGCCTGATTTATTCCCAACAACCCCCTCCCTCGTCACCCCCTTCCGCATAGGGGAAGAAAGCGTTGAGTAGGGGGCTGGCCACCAGCAGGCAAAGCCAGAACTCAAAGGAATTCCAGCTCTGAAGTACAGGCACTCAAGCACTACGGCGAGCTTCCATCCACCTGGCGTCTTAAGATTTGGAACTCGGTGTCCGTGAAGTTCGTCCACACAAAGACAAAGTCATTCACAACTAGACAGCGGGTGGAAACGGAAACTTGGGCCAAGTTCATATTTGGAACCTTCGTCCTCCTTGTTAACTTTCTTTAAAAAAAAACCTTTTTAGGGAAGCGGCTGTGGCTCAATCAGTAGGGCTCCCGTTTACCATATGGGAGGCCCTGGGTTCGGTTCCCGGGGCCTCCTGGTGAAGGCAAGCTCGCCCGCACGGCGTGGTTAGCTGACCCAGCGAGCACGAGCAGCAAGGGGGGGATAAATGAATAAATGAATAAATAAATAAAATCTTTAAAAAAAAAAAAAAAAACCTTTTTTATTTTGAAATAAATTTAAGTTTAAAAATAATGAAAGATCCTTCTCCAATAAACTTTGTGTGCATTCACCAATTTTTGACATTTTGTCACATAGGCCAACTTCTTGGGATTTCAAAAGCTAAGTAAACTGAGGTGGATCAACACAGCTTCCAAGAGTTGTTTCCTTAGGACAGGTGCCCCTACCCAGACCCCACCCAGTCAGGGCAGGGTGGAAGGCACCCTCACCAGCACCCACCCCAGCCTACTTATCACAGCTGGCCCTGAGCTTGGCTTCCGTCTCAGCTGGCTGTTACATGATAAGAAATCTCTGGCAATATCTTTAATGGAGTGGGTTTGTGTGGGTCCAATTCCTGCCTATCAGCATTAGGCAGAGCAGCAGAGAAAGGGGCACTTTCTAGGGCCGGGGTCCCAGGCACAGAGGCAGGACTGAAGGACAGACAGTTTATAGACACTGTGTGGGAGCCAGGCCACTCTGCCTGGGAAGCTCCCCATCCCCTACCCAGGCAGCATGCTACAACTTGCTAGGAACAGACAAAAGGAAAGACATTGCATGCAAAATATTTTTTAAAGATACTATAATACTAACTTGCCCAGGAAATCGCAATCCCCAAATGCCTCATGTCTGTTATCTTCTGTAATTTAATATTTTCCAAAAGATTTAAACCTACTTGTTCTTGGTTGCATTCATTCTTAAGGAAGGTTTTGTTCCATTTATATTTTGCTAACTTTCCTATGCTACAAAAAATTTCTGTTTCTTGCAGAAGAGTTATGTGAAATTTTTATCATTTAATAACTTGTTGATGAGAATATGTTTTGTAATCATGTTATCTAAAATTAGGTTCTTGCAGGACTTTGTAGACTCATGGAGAGATCTCAGAAGAGATGATGAAAACTAGGCTGTAGAAGAGAATCCAGAAGCACTGGTAGCAATAAATGGTCTTATTTATTGTACCTGAGAGAAAGGTCCCCTTTGAGCGGCCTTTATGAATCTGAAAAGTTGATGTGAAGCCTTCTAACTGGGATTCTGAGAAACTGGAAGCATTTACTTCACTCATGACTTTCAAGAGCTGAGGAGATATTTATCCACCAAGAATTACTTTATAGCCATCCCCGGTTGAGGGGAGGTATAAGGTTATCTCCTAGGACCCCCTCTAACTTCGTATAAAGAATGGTGCCAGCTACCACTAATGACCCCATATGGAGAAATTAGATTAAATTCCAGCAAAATATGATGAACTCTGGTATCAAATTTTTTTTTAAGCATCTTTTGCTTTTGAAAATTTAAGATTTTTATATGCAACGAAGTTGGTTATTGTGGACCTGGTGGGACCAAGATCTTCAAGAATCTCCAAAGTCCCTCTCAGGTGGGTCTAGGTTCAGGAAAGGTATAGGGGTAGCTTAAATGGTTGGCAACGTGCACTATTAGTATAATTATAAGAGTGAATGGAATTCAGCATAGGAGATGTGGCCCGAGGAAGGTTGAACCTGTGTGTGGAAAACCATCAGTGGGAGAGAAGAGGGATAGCCGGAAGGCGCCACACTGGTTTTGTGGCCTGGAACAAAGGCAGGCTGTCAAATGACACTTAATGCAGGACGGAGAGATTGATCTCAAAGTTGGTAAGTGATTTACCCCTAATGCTGATAACCATATAGTCACGGTAGGATGTGACAATGCTTAAGTAAAGTAGGAAGTGCCATGATATCTCCCCAAACTTGCCATGTGCAGGGGTCAGGGTAGAGACCAATAGGATATGTTTTAGTGGAGGAAGAAAGTGTGACGGGATTGGGGCCCTTGCTTAAAGGCTCACCTTGAAATGAACTTGAATTTGGATCTAGTGCTTCCAAATCCTTGTTTTCTAACCTGCCCTCCCCCCTTTTAAATAATTTAACTGGTAAACATCTTGAAATGCAGTCTGTTTATTAGGAACTTGAAGAAGGGCCTCAGCTATTTAAAAAGCTCTGAAGAGAATGCCATCAATTATTTTATAATTCTCGGAGTTGCGTTAGTTTTTAGAATCGGATCTGAACAAGAATACAAGTACTATCCGGCTAAAATGACGCCTCATATTATCTCATCATATATGTAAGGACTTAATTATATCGAAATTAAACTAGAGAGATACATCTGGACACAACTCATGCCAGTCTGTTATGAAACTAGAGAAAAATCAATAAGCAAAGACTAGTGAATGCAGCTTGAGGAGCTGTTTTGTGTCTTAAATTGAAATGAAGCAACTCAAAAGAGACTCTGCAGTAAGTTTTTCAACCAGCCAAAACTGAAAATAAATAAAAGAGACCTGTTGTCAGATACTGTGAACAGATAACTTGGGCAAAAATGTGTGCTCTAGAAACTAGCAAGAGAAAGATAACATATTAAACTGCCTTTTGAGCTAATCATTTAGAAATAGAAACTCTTAACTGATGCATAGAAAACATGAAAATGTGCAATATGAGAAAACAACTGACTAAAGTCAGCATGGGCAGCCAAATTTAGCACTTCCCAATATTCAACATTATGCAAATGTAAGAGCAATAGAAATGCTATAAATTATTTTCCAGAAAAAAATAGTCTCTTTACGACAATCGTTGTAAATGAAGGTTTACTGTGCATGTGCAAGTGATCTGAGGATCCCCAACAAGCACAACGCAAATCTTAAGATTAAAAACAATCACATAAAAAACCACATAAATTGCATCAAGAAACTTGCCTGTGTTATGACAGAGAGAGAGAAAGAGAGAAAGAGGGAGAGAGTGCAACACTTCAACCATTTCATTGGGTGGGTGTCTCTTAGATAAAGAATCAATCTTCGCTCCACAAATAGAAACTATTTCCTTTTAAACCAAAGTATACTATGTCTGGCAAAGAGCACATTGGCAATTGCTTGGCAAAAAAAATCATATAGATATGACATAAATATCTAGACAAATAGCTATAGATCTATAGCTCTATCATCTATATCTATCTTCCATCTATCTATCTATCTACCTATCTATCTATATCTATCTATATCTATCTTCCATCTGTCTGTCTATCTATCTATCTATCCACCTACCTTCTTAGCTAACATCTTTCAAGAGAGACTCTTAAGAATGTGTATAGCTCACTGGTTGAGCACCTGTTTTGCATTCTCTGGTACCTCCTAAAAAAAACAGAGAGAGAGAGAGAGAAACTCTTAGAGGCTACTCAGGAATTGACTTATTTGGGTATTTTTTTTTTTTTTTTTTTTTTTTAAATAAGGACTCTCAAATAACAATGCCCTATCATGTCATATCTATTTCATTTTTATCCTCAAAATAACACTGAGCATGGCCAAGGAAAGCATCTCTTCCCTTTATTCCAGTTCTAACATGGAGGTACAGGGAGGCCACCCCTGAGCTCTCTCCCCAGCACACAGGTCCTTTCTGTAGGAGCTGTGGCCTGGAATCCCAGAAACTGTGGTTTCAGAAGGCAAAAATAATTCAAATTTGTCTGGCTGTTATGCTTTTTCTTTATTTTTTTATTTTTAGGAGATAGCAGGGATTGGACCTCATACATGGGAAGCAGGCACTCAACCACTGAGCTACCTCCACTCCCCAATGAGAGCATTTTTTTTTTGTTTGTTTGTATTTTTAGGAGGTACTGGAGATTGAACCTAGGATCTCATACATGGGAAGCAGGCGCTCAACCACTGAGCTACAGCTGCTCCTGTTATGCTCATTTTTAATCAAACATTGTGCCCCAGAACAAATTAATATGGGCATACAAGAAAATCTTAAAACTGTAGCGTTTGAATAGTCCACACAGGAAAGAAAGAAGTCCTGACTGCTTCCTAGGTTTACAGTCAGAAACTTCTAGAACTGTAACCTTAAAACTGTGCAACTTCTACTAAAGGAAAAAGAACTCCAAATAAGTGTAAGCATTTGAATATAAAGTGGCTGGCTCATTGCTTGCCATATGGTAGGGATTTATGCAACATTTTCACTTCCGTTTATCTGGGAAGATGTGTTCCTTGCTTTACTCTCTCAACTGCAAAGCTAGGTTTTAACAGCTGCCTCTATTATTTACTATAACAATTTAAGAAATGTTATTAAAGCCAATAGGACAGTGGAGAGTTTTGAAAGCACACATAATCAAATTACACTATACATAATATAATCTAAATAATAGTGATTACATTTCAGATTATAAAAGGAAAGAGAAATCGGTGTGTTTTGGCATACAAAATATGCAAACTAAATGATTTCTAAGTTTTACTCTGCTCTGAAAGTCAAAGATATTATTGTAGATGGGAGAAGGGGAAGGGAAAACTCCTACTCTATTTCCATCCTCCTCCTCTTTCTAAAATATTCAGCTAAGACTACAAACTACTGTTTGGCCCACATTTGCAAGAGGTGGTTGCGGAGGGAATATTTTTCTTTAGCAACATCATGTTCCAAGTAAGACAGTTCCCTGAACCTGTGACTCCCACCTGCAGAGGAAGCTGAGAAGGGGTGGGGACTCCTACCTTCAGAGAAGTATTGTTAGAGCTCTCACACTGGCACCCCCTGCTTTTCGGGGGTGGCTTCCCAGGCCTGCCCAGGGAGAGCTTTCTTTTCCTTTTTTGTCTCATTTGTCACAGAAGGTATGCCCATGGGAAGGCAGATTACATCAATTGGTGATAAGATTTGAGAAACTCCCCTTTCTCCATTTAGGGATTCAGCTGAAGTCCTTTTCCAGCTAAATGACTAGAGAGCTTTGCATCAAGGATTCTGACATCACCAAAGCTAAGTAATAAAGTGCATCTGGGTTTCCCGTCCGCCATTTTCCCTCGTGCTTACAGGGGAGTGTGGCTGTGGCTTGGTGGGTGTGTTGGGGGAAGGGTGAGTGTGGGCTCCCCAGGCCCTAGGTATCTGGGGGCGGGGTCTGCGTGAGCTTTCATGAGCCCCTGGGCTAATATTTCCCTACTATCATGTCTGCTCTGATCCCTAACAAGCTGATTCCACTCAGAGCAGGACTTGGAAAGCTGAGAGAAAAGCAGGGATGTTCACCACAGCTGGGAAACTGCAGACTGTTTCATAATCCTACCTAAACAAGAAAGGAAATTTGTAGGAAGCTTTTAAGAAATACTATCAAAACTAAATTTATAAATTCCAAGGTACAAAATTTAACTTAAATGAATGCATCCACATGGTGACTTTTTCCAAAAGAAAGGAAGCTAAGTCATATTATCAAACCCATTGTACATGGAAATGTGTGTGTGAGTCTGTGTGTGTTTGTGTGTTTCAGTGTTTTTGGTGTGAGTTTGTGGGTGTATGGGGGGTGTATGAGTCAGCCAAAGGCGTGTGATGCAGAATACCAGGAATCTGCTGGCATTTACAAAAGGGTATTTATTTGGGGTGGAAGCTTACAGTTACCAGGCCATAAAGCATAAGTTTCTTCCCTCACCAAAGTCTGTTGCCACGTGTTGGAGCAAGATGGCTGCCGACGTCTGCCAGGGTTCAGGCTTCCTGGGTTCCTCTCTCCCCGGGGCTCTCTCCGGGCTTAGTTCCTCTGTTTCCTCCAGAAGGTCAGCTGTAGGCTATGAGGCTCTCTAGGCTTTGCCTCTCTCCACAAGGCCAGCCGTGAAAGCCTCTTTTCCTGGGGCCTTCTCTCCTTCCTCACGACCAAGCTCCTCTGTGTGCTTACCTCCCGGGGCCCCAGCATCACAGCTCAGCATCAGAACTCCAACTAACTCCTCTGCTCTGCTACGTAGTTTTCTCTCTGAGTCCCCACCACGGGATGAGGACTGAACGTCCTACTGACGTGGCCCAGTCAATGCCCTAATCATAACTTAATCACGCCCAGAGGAACAGACCAGGTTACAAGCATGATCCAATACCTATTTTTGGAATTCATAAATAATGCCAAACTGCTACAGGGGGTATGTTTGTGTGCCAGTTTTTGTATGTGTGAGTGCGTGCATTGTGTGTGTGTCAGTGCTTTGGTGTGTGTGTGTGGTATGTTTGTGTGTATATGAGTGTCAGTTTATAAGTGTGTGCATTGCTTGTGTGTTAGTTATTTGTGTGTGTTGGTGTTTTTAGTGTATGTGGGGGGGTATGTTTGTGTGTGTGTCAGCTTTTCAGATGTGCGCGTGCGTGTCTGTTTTCATTGGCGGTGATGGGGAGAGTGGCTCCATGATCGGCTTCTAACTCTAAGAAAGGCTTGATAATACTCATGAGCCATCAAGAAACCAGGCATAATGGCAGAGAAGCTAAAATAAAGACTTGTCCAATTATGAAATGTAACATTTAATGCATGTAGCACTAGGTAAGTGATAAGCAGAAGCTCAAGTCCTTTCATTTGTGCTACCTCAAGCACTGAAAGCCACAGAGAATGTCACTCCCCACCCCAACAACTAGAAAAAGATGGATCATCAGCAGCATCATGCTTTTCTTGAGCCTGTCAGAGAGTCAGGGTTACAGGGCAACCAAGCAAACCCAGCTCCCAAGAGGAAAAAGATCTCCAAGGAGAGTCAGGACACAGGGAGGGCACAGGGGAGAGAACGTGGTCTTACAGCACATCAGGAGAACAGCTACCCTTCACTTGATGAGCTCTTCCCGCTGCCCAGCGCTGTCAGCACAGGAACCGCCCTGGCCGGGGCCTCCTCGTGGAACCCCCCCACGATGCCCCAGCATGCAGACATCTGTACTTTCAGGGCTTAGGGAGAGCGGGGGCACTGGAAAATGCGGTAAGTTCCAGGGGATGCCGACCTATTCTAATATTTCTCACTCTTTCTCCTTTGGAAGACCTGCTCCAAAGCCCACAGCGAATCATTTGCGAATCTGTCTTCTTTCCCGGGTTGCTTCAATGTGGAAAAAGGAAGGTGTGATGCAGCAAGGAGAGGTAGCTTCCTTTGATATTATTTATGAATTCCAAAAAAAGGTATTTGATTCTGTCTGTAAACTGGTCTGTTCCTCTGGGTGTGATACCCTTCGATTGTATTAGATTCAGCTGAGATGTCTGATTAAATTATGTTACGATTAGGGCTTTGATTTGACCACATCATTAGGGTGTGCAGGGTTGAGTCTCCACCCCCTTGGCAGGCTATATAGGTGGATATTCAATCAACAAGGCAGAAGAAGAAATACACAGAAGTAGATACACAGAAGAACACAGAGGAAGAGAGACAGCTCCATAGACATGTCAGAGGCCCCAGGAAGAGAGATGAGCCATTCCCTTGGTAGTTCACAGCTACAGAGACCAGACCCAAGAAGAAAGACGAGCCTTATGCCAGCCTGCAGCTGAGATCAGAAGAAGCGGCCCCACGGAGCTTAGGAGGAAGAGGAAGGCTGAACCCTCACAGACATCACCGCCATCTTGCTTCAACACGTGGCAACAGAGTTTGGTAAGGAAGTAACCTTGCGTTGGACTCTTTAGGGCCCTGTAACTGTAAGCTTTCACCCCAAATAAATACCCTTTATAAAAGCCAACAGAGTTCTGGTACTTTGTACCAGCACCCCTTTGGCTGACTAATATACTTTGTTTGCTTCCCAGCCTCAGAAAATATGTGCTACAAACTTAAAATCCAAGGAATTACCATGCTGAATTATTATTAATTTTCATTGAACAGTTAGAAGTTGTTACCCCTGATGCAGGAACTTCTACACATAAACAATGGAAGCTCTTGCCAAATATTTTGACATTTAACATTTGTCCAGACAACGCCTCCTGAAGTCACTCCAGCCGTCGACTCCACATGTTCTCGCTTTCTAACAACAGGGCACTTGGAAGGATGGGGTGCTTTTGTTGCCACTTCACATCATTCCAACCTGAACATGCCATAGATTGTTTCGATGATGGCAGGATCACCACCATTATCCAGCAAAGCCAGGTAATTTTTAAAATGTCCAATCAGGCATTTAGCAGTGACTATTCTGAGAGCCAAGAGTGATAAGCTATAGCCACACATTTGGAGTATGAGCTCAACTGCTGGTGTTAACGTCCCAGTTACCAGCTGGAGACCCCTGGGAAGGGCACTTGACTTTCCCAAGACTCATTTTTATCATCTGCAATACTGGGATTTAAACATGGGATTGCTGTGAAGACAAGCAGATCCGTTTAGATGACACCACTGGACACACAGGACAGGATATAAAGGAACACATGAAGGAGGCAGGACAGGTGCAGTAGACTCTATGGATGCCATGCCACGGACGCCGTGCCACGGACGAGGAAATAGCACCCCAAGTTACGGGATTTGTTGAAGGAACCACAGCTAGTAAATGATGAGCCCAGGATTAAGTATAAGTTTTGAGCCTTCTAGGGTTGATCTTTTTCCTCTACGTTACACTTCACCTAAATCCATAATTTGGTCTATACATGGTATCTGAACCATAATGCTTCGGTAAAATCTTTTTCAGACCAAGAGCAATAAACACATGTAAAACGAAAGCTACCAAATTTTAGTGTAATTTTTTAAATGTTCCATAATACCATGGATTACAAGGAAACTGAAAATCAACTAAAATAAATCACAACTGTGAATTGAATATGCAACTCATCAGACTTACTAGGGAAAATGTATAAATTAATGCTGGTTATCAAAGCAATTCTTCATTTTCATTTTCTTTAATATCCAGATGCAATTATTAACCTCAATTGCAATTACAGAACTGAATAGACTTAAAAAGTGACCAGAGCAAACAATGCTGACGTACCTTTTAAAGCAACATTTTATTTTCACACCAGAAAAGAAGAATCCGTACATATCAAAGCACCTACCGCAGCTTGCCGATGAGTATTGGACAATATTCCATGAATCTTCACTTTATCTTTTTCCATTTGGTCTATGTTCACCCACAAATCCCGGCTGGCAGGATCAGCTGGACCATATATCCGAGATTTATAGTAATTGTGATCTGTGTCCTCCTGTAAAAACAGAGAGAATAATGTATAACAAGAAGAGAGGCACTGTCCCCGGGATTATTAAAACAAAAAAACGAAACAATCCTATTAAAACTGCAAGCATTAGTATTCTTCAAAATAGCAAAATGGGTTAATAGACTCTAAGGGAAGTAAATCAAGAAAAAATGACATTAATAACCATCTTTAGAAGAAACTGTTAAATAGTGAAGCTTAGAGACAGATTCTTACTCTTTGTACAACAGTCTTTTTCTACAGGGTGATGTTAGGGTTTTCTCTAGTTGCTGCCCCAACAAATTGCCACTCTCGGAACCATCTGCTGAAAATCTGAGCTATCATTACGATCAAGTGACAACAAATTTGTCTTCTCTTTTTTAAAATAGGGAGTTCATTAGTCAGAATACTTACATGCAGGTAAATGTAGGGGGAATGTTTAATGAACAGAGGGTCTATGATTTGAATAATAAAGTTTGGGAGGCAAATTTGGCTAATATACTTATTTTTTAATTTCTCATTATTTAAACTTGAGTTATTCTTGAAATCCAGTCAAAACAATCTGTAGAGTGCTTTATAGACCAAAGTTGAGACAAGGCCTGGAGGTTGAAGACCTGGATGGGGAGCTGAGTCACTAAAGAGATTCCAGCTCTCCCCTCACACACCCATCTCTCGGCAAGCCTCACTCAACACGTCTGGAGTCTCCAAATGCCATTGTTAACCCAGTCTGTCAGCGCATTCTGGGGCTTATATCTAATATCCCATATATTTTTAACAAATCATGCTAAATATATATAAAAATGATTACATAAAAGGAAAAAAAAATATTCTGAGCATTTTTCTAAATAGATTTACCTCCTGACTAAAATAAAGAATATGACCTTAAACATAAATGCCAACAGGTGAGGAAATGTTGCTAACAGTGAGATGTCTTTTTGTTTTAATATGAAAACCCTACCTCAATTATACTCTAGCTATCACATAGAGTACATGTACATCCATGGTGAAATGAAAAAAATAAAACGTCTGCAGGGAAAGAAGAATACAGGAAATGCAAAGAAAGAACTAGAACCCAGATGCCATGCTGTCCAAGAGACACTTGCTCTCCTAACGGTTTTCCAGCCCTGCCCCCCAGAAGCTCAGGTCCTGGCTGTGGGTTCTAGGAGGCTAATGCACATGTGGTTGTCTCCAGCTGGAGTCAGCTCTTCCCCACTTCCTGGGGGCTATGCTGCTTGGGTGAGGTTGACCCCTGGGAGTCTCAAAGGTAGGCACCCTCTTTGCCGTTGGACACAAGCCACTGTCCTTCCATGGCCACAGGGGTTGGTGGGAAGCACTGGGCACATAGCCTGGGAAGGGCCAATTAGCAAGACATTCAGGACTTTGGGAGGGGAGATCATTTTCTTATTCTGATTGCTGAGGTCTGTAGTCACACCATGTGAGGCTTGGAATGACTGCAGCCATTTTGCTACCATGAGGAAAAGCTACCTGATGATAAGGCAAACATATAGATAAGGATGGAACCATAAAAAGGGGAAAGAAAAATCCCAAGTCCCTAATGAACTATATCTAAAGTGATCAGTAGACTACTTAGGTGAACCCATTAAATTTCTATTATTGTTAAAATCTCTCAAGTTGTGTTATAGCCAAATCTGTTATAGACAAACAGATTTCTCTTACTTGCAACAAAAAAGAGATTTAATTTAAGTAACCCTAAATAAGACTTTGTTGTCTATGGACTTATAGATATGGATTACAAATATCTCATTTAATTCTGGTATTATAGCTAAGATACTCAGCAGGAAGGGAAGCTTGTATTTAACCATCTAGGAATCAAGTCTGAATAATAAATGATAATGGTTCAGCTAATTTTTCAAAGAATCGTATGAAAGGATAGTTTTGAGAAAATATTCAAGATTAAATTTAAAAATTATATTTTTATCTCTATTGCTAGTGTTATAGAGTTTAGCAACATTGAGGTCAGTGATATAATCTTCAGGTGAATTCTGTAACAGAATCTATGTTGCTACCAAATTTCCATATAGAAATTCCATACATACCAAACAGGGATTCTCTTTAAAATTTCAAATTTTTATAATAGAGTTCAGTATAACTGCTGAAATCAACATATCTAAAACAGAGTTGGTATTTTCCTTAACTTCTAAATCTTTCCAATAATTCAAGAAATAATTTTGAAGCGATGATAAAAAATAAAAGTATATTATACTTAAATAATAGATTATCTGCCAAACGTTTCTATGTCTTTGTCTAATTCCAGTGTACATTACTATATGGCTATATGAAAATACACCTTCCAGAGCTTCCCAGAACATCATCACATCTTTGAAAATATTGATTGGCTGAAGACTAGAGTTTGGTGTTTGACTCCAATAGCCCAAGCTTGTTGAGTTGTCATGGCAATACTTATTCTAAGAGGAAGGCAATTTATTGTTTACTTAGGAATTGTTAGATTCCTGGGAGAGTTGTTTGGTTCATTGGTTAAGTTATTCAGGAAAGACATAAAATATGTCTCAAAAATGTGACATTCTGACACTACTGAATTATTGAAAGCCCCTCTTGTCCTTTATAGGAGTAGTGGCACTTAACGAGTTATCAAAAGCCACTCCGGGCACACAGATTTTCATTTTCTGTTGGAAAGCAAAGTATTTCTAACATTAGAGAGAATAAAACAAAACACACTGCAATACACCAAGTTGCCAATTCGTTTATGAAACCAACTGTTGTTGGGAATGGATGTCATGGTAGACGACTCTAAGGCCTATAACTCTATGTTTCTCAAACACTCTAGAACTGGGGGCTCTTGACAGAGGCCACGCACCTCAGACAAGGGCAGCTCAGCCTTAGTGCCACACTCAGTTCAAAGAGTCTCAACCCAAATGCTGTCTTCTCTTCCATCACAGGTGTGAAGTTGATTTTACAGTGGATAGATTGCCTTATACAGCAATAGCATTTACACTTAAATTAATTTCACTAGTCATTTGAAATACATGAAACATAAAACGTAATCAAAGTTACTTAGTAAAGTCACTTAGCATTGACTCAATCGTTTACCCTCTCAAAAATAGTTCCATAACAAATAGAGGCATATTATAATTTGAATGGTTCTTGGGATGTGCTAATATATACCAAATATATTACATTCTTAAAAGAATGATTTCACAAGGACTATCTAGTTCATGTAAAGATAAAGTTATTTTAAAGTATTCCTTGTTTATATGTACTCCTCAAAAACAGAAAAAGTTAAAAATAGTACTTTATGATTTTTTTTAAAAAGTTGTGTTGACAAGAAACTGAAGAAGGCATGACAAAATCACACGAAGAGACAAAGAGTGAACTGGACACATTCAAGAATAAAATAACAGAGATGAACCCACTAACAGTAAGAAGAGCAAAATAAACATGATTAAATTGCCAGTCAGGACTCAGACACAGGAATTCATCTCCACAGAAGGGTTTGCCGAGAAGCGCCATCTGATGACCAGCCAGGAAGTGAAGGAAGACAGGCCTTTCTCTCCCATTTCTTTTCCAGACACCAAAGATTTGATCAAGCCCCATTAGCAGCTTCCTGCCTCTGTTTTAATTACTTAAACAGAACAATCTTACAGTTTTAGAAAAAATTAAAAATCAAAGGACTGTGAAATAAAACTGCTAGGCGAGAGAGAGAGAGAGAGAGAGAGAGAGAGAGAGAAATTGACCAACAGAGCAAAATCACCAACATAATCAGATGCCTAGGTATCAACAAAAGGTAACAACCCATCTAAGAAACAGGAAGATGTGGCCCACTCAAAGGAACAAACCAAGAATCCAGATGAGACACAGAATTTACGATATCTAACCAAGGATGTTCACACAAACCTCCTTAATCATTTTAAGGAGAGGTAGGAAAATATGACTAAAGAGATAAAGTATATTAAGATGACACCGTGTGAACATAAAGAACAAATTGAAAGCCTGAAAAAAGTAACAGAGCTTATGGGAATGAAAGACACAACGGATGAGATTAAAAATACATTAGAGGTATGTAACAGCAGGTTTGAAATGTTAGAAGAACGAATAAGTGAATTTGAAAACAGACATTTGAACTTGAAAAGATAGGAAAACAGACAGATAAAAGAAAGAAAAAATTGAACAAGGGCTCAGAGAACTAAAAGACAACATGAAACATGCAAACATATATGTCCCAGAAGGAGAAGAGTATGGAAAAGGGGTAGTAAGAATATTTGAGGAAATACTGACTGAAAAATTTACAATCCTTATGAAAAGGATTATTAAAGAAGGACAACATACTCCAAACAGAATAAATCCAAATAGACCTACTCCAAGATGTCTTACTATTCAAAATGTGAAAGGCCAAAGATAAGGAGAAGATTTTGAGAAAGCAATTAAAAAACACAATGTATTAGTTACAAGGGAGCCTCAAGGCTAAGTGCCAACCTCTCATCAGAAACTGCAGAGGCAAGAAGGCAGTGATATGATATATTTAAGGTCCTGAAAGAAAAAACTGCCAGCCAAGAATTCTTTAACCAGCAAAACTATCCTTCAAAAATGAAGGTGAGTTTAAAGTTTTACAGACAAAAACTGAGAGAGTTTGTTACCAAGAGACTGGATCTACAAGAGATGTTAAAGGGTGAGTCACAACTTAAAAGGAAAAAACAAAAGCTAGAGCCCTGGAGAAAAGTGCAGAAATGAAGAACATAAGTAAGAAAAACTGAAAGGGCTAAAAAAGAGTTAATAGTAAGATATGACAACAGAAAGCCAAGGGACAAAATGGACAAAGTAAGTAACACCTTTACAGCAATAACACTAAATGTGAATGGATTGAACTCCAAAATTAAAAGACATAGACTGATAGAATGGATAAAACACATGAGCTATCTATTTGTTGTTTACAAGAGACTCAACTTAGATGCAAGGACACAATCAGGCTGAAAGTGAAAGGTTGGGAAAAGATTAGCATTAGACAGAACATCTGGACAGAAGATAAATAAGGAAACTGAGAGCTTGAATAATATGATAAATGAACTAGACCTAATGGACATTTAGAAAGCATTACATCCCAAAAGAGTGGGATGTACATTCTTCTCAAGTGCTCATGGACCTTGCTGCAAGATAGACTATATGATGGGACATAAGTTAGATGTCAATAAATTTAAAACATTGAAATAATACAAAACATTTTTCTCTGATCATAATGGAATAAAGTTGGAAATTAATAAAAGTGGGAAAAGGGAAATTCACAAATATATGGAGATTAAACAATACACTTTTAAATAATCAGTGGGTCAAAGAAGAAATTGCAAGAGAAATCAGTAAATACCTCAAGACAAATGAAAATGAGAACACAACATATCAAAACTTATGGGATACAGCAAAGGCAGTGCTAAGAAGGAAATTTATAGCCCTCAATGCTTATATTAAAATAAAAAGAAAGAGCTAATATCAAAGACCTAACTACACACCTGGAAGAACTAGAAAAAGAACAGCAAACCAATCCCAAAGCAAGAAGAAAGAAAGAAAGAATAAATATCAGAGCAGAAATAAATGGAACGGAGAATTAAAAAACAATAGAGATCTTTTTTCCAGGTGCATTGCTAGTTGGTAATAATCTGTCATTGCCAGGGAGGCTCGTCCCTGGGAGTCATGTCCCGCACTGGGGGGAAGGTAGTGCATTTATATGCTGAGTTTGGCTTAGAGAGAGGCCACATTTGAACAACAAGGAGGCCCTCAGGAGGTAACTCTTAGGCAACATATAATACTAGACTAAGTTTCAATATCAAAAGAAAAGGTTCATAAGTACAGTCATCAATACCAAGGGCCTGTCACAATGGTCTGTCCTTCACTAGGCACTGCTCCTGTACTCAGGGGATTCTTGCTGTCCCATTAGAGAATGTAGCAGAGCTTCCCAGGATGGGAATTGGATATTCTTTTGGTTATTGTATGGATCTCCACTCACCATGACAATGCCCCATGAACACTTGAACACATTCATATGCCTTAGAGGTATGCCCCAGGTGAACTCACTCCCATGCATCCCCCATCACCAATACCCCACAACAATGATCCTCTCCCTGCCACAGTTGTGACCCTTCTGTGATCCAAAACCTCTCAAAAAATGAAGCCAACAAAATAACCTAATAAAATTAATAAGCAAATGAAATAATAATGATAGCTGTAAAAATAATAAATAAAATACAAAAATTTTTAAAATAATTGAAATAAAAAGAATTTTTGTGACATTATGAATCTCATCACTGCAAGATCTGTTGTCTTGTATATACAGTGACATTTTCTTCTATATATTCCCCCAGTGGAAAAAGATCTTGACCAAAAGGGGGAAAGGGTAAATACAAATGAGTTTTTATGGCTAAGAGATTTCAAAGTGAGTCAGGAGGTCATTCCAGAGGTTACACTTATGCGTGTCTCAGCAGGATCTCATTGACTGCCACAGTAAATATTGCCTCAAATAGTGGGGCTCCTGCGGGCTCTAGAGCCATAGGCAGGGCAGACAGCTCAGGAGTTTGGCACCCTGCCAGTGGGCCTTACTTTGGAATTTATGCCCCTCAGTGTGACAGAGTTGGACTCAGTTGTGGTTTCCCTACACATGGCTCTTCTGCCCCTTCTATTTGAACCTATAGTTAGTACTATACTTGATAGATGTATGTCCAAAAGACTTAAATCTTTGTTCCATCCATGTGACAGTTGGTCCCTGAATCTCAGCAGAGTCGTAACACCTACTCTCCAGTTCATCCAGGACAACTAACAAGGAGATGATGTTCATCCAGGACAACTAACAAGGAGATGATGATGGACAACAATCATCCCAAGGAACAGAGAGTGTCTGCAACTGCAAGCAAGACAGTTCCATCCATCTGCCCCATCTAAGCCCCCTCTCAATTAGAAATAGAGTTGGCATCACCATCCCAAGGTCCTCAAATTAGAGGAATGAACAAACATAAGGGGGAGATGCAACGATGGACTAAAGTAGACTTATTATTATTCTAGCAATAGAAGAACTTTTATCATTGATATAAAGGCAGTGGCCACCAGAAGTTCTGAGGGGAGGGAAAGAGAAGAATAGGTGTAATATGGGGGCATTTTGGGGAAGTTGGAATTATCCTGTGTGACATTGCAATGATGGATCCAGGCCATCATATATTTTGTCATAACTTTAAAAAGTGTGCAGGACAGAATATAAACTATAATGTAAACTATAATCTAGTTAGTGGCAATGCTTCAATACGTGTTCATCAATTGTAACAAATGTACCACACTAATGAAGGAAGTTGTTAATGTGGGAAAGTGTGAGAGAGGTAGGGAATGGGCCATATGGGAATCCCCTACATATTTTATGTAACATTTATGTATGTAAAGTATCTTTTTAAAATTTAAAAAAATATATATATTGAAATTAAAAAAAAAACAATAGAGAAAATCAACAACTAAAAGTTGGTTCTTCAACAAGAGCAACAAAATTGACAAACTCTTAGCTAGATAAACAAAGAGAAAAAGAGAAGATGCAAGTACATAAAATCAGCAATGAGAAAGGAGATATTACCCTTGACCCAGCAGAAATAAAAAAAGATAATAAGAGGATACTGTGAACAACTGTATGTTGACAAACTAGAAAACACCGATGAAATGTACAAATTTCTGGAAACACACAAACAAACCACACGGATCCTAGAAGAAACAGAAGATCTCAACAAAGCAATCACAAGTAAGGAAATTGAAATAGTCATCTAAAACCTTCTGAAGAAGAAAAGTCCAGGACAAGATGGCTTCACAGGTGAATTCTACCAATTTAAAGAAGATCTAATACCAATCTTTCTCAAACTCTTCAAAAAAAATTTTTGAATAGGAAGGAACACCACCAAACTCATTCTATGAAGCTAACATCACCCTAATACCAAAGCCATATCAACATATTACAAAAAGAAAGAAAATTACAGACCAATTTCTTAAATGAATATTGATTAAAAAAAATCCTCAACAAAATACTTGCTAACCAAACCCAAACACACATTAAAAAATTATACGTCACAATCAAGTGGGCGGGCTTTATACCAGGTATGCAAGGGTGGTCCAACATAAGAAAATCAGTCAGTATAATACACCACAGTAACAAGTTGAAGAAGAAAAATGACATGGTCATTTCAATTGATGCAGAAAAGGCATTTGACAAAATATAGTATCTTTTCTTGATAAAAACACACCAAAAGATAGGATTACATACATTGTACTCAATGAAGAAAGACTGAAAGCTTTTTTTTTGAGATTGGCAACAAGACATAATGCCCACTCTCTCTACTGTTATTCAATATGGTGCTAGAAGTTCCAGCTAGAACAATTAGGCAAGAAAAAGAAATAAAAGACATCCACATAGAAAAGAAGTGAAACTTTTGTTATTAGCTGCTGATATGATCCTATACTTAGAAAATTCTGAAAAAGCCACAGAAAAAACTATTAAACTTACAGATGATTTTAGCAAAGTGGCAGGATACAAGATTAATATGCAAAAATCAATAGCATTTCTATACACTACTAATGAGAAATCTGAGGAGGAAGTAAAAAAAAAATCCATTTACAATAGCGACCAAAAGAATCAAATATTTAGGAATAAACTTAACCAAGGACATAAAGGACTGATATTCAGAAATCTATAAAACATTGCTAAAAGAAACCAGAGATAACCTAAATAAATGGAAGGACATTCCATAATCATTGGTAGGAAGACAAAATATCATTAAGATATCAATTCTACCCAAACTGATCTATAGATTTATTGCAATCCCAATAAAAATTCCAATATCTCTCTATGTAGATTTGGAAGATCCAATTATCAAATTTATCTGGAAATAGCCAAAAATATCTTTTAAAAGAAGAATGAAGTTGGAGGACTCTCACTTCCAGACTTTAAAGCATATTATCTAGTTACAGTGGTAAAACAGCATGGTACTGGCATAAAGTTAGACAGATTGACCAATAGAAGTGAATTGAAAGTTTGGAAATAGACACAACTATGGTCAAGTGATTTGTGACAAGGCTGTCCAACCCACTTAGCTGGATCAGAACAGTCTATATAACAAATGGTACTTGGAAAACTGGGTATCCATATCTAAAAGAAAGAAAAAGGACCCTTATCTCATACTTTATACAAAAGTTAATTGAAAATGGATCAAGGACCTAAATATAAAAACTAGAACCAAAAAACTCCTAGAAGAAAATGTAAGGAATTGTCTTCAAAATCTTATGGTTGGTGGTAGTTTCTTGGATCTTACACACAACACACGATCAACAAAAGAAAAAAATAGATAAATGGGACTGCCTCGTATTTAAACACTTTCGTATTTCAAACGATTTTGTTAAGAAGGTGAAAAGACAGGCAACTTGATGGGGAAAAGACTTCAGAAAACACTTTATCTGAAAAGGGATTGATCCCTTTGTTATATAAAGAGCTCACACAACTTAATGTTAAAATGACAAGCAACCCAATTAAAATATGGACAAAAGAATTGAATAGACATTTTCTGAAGTGGAAATACAAATATCGAAAAGACACATGAAAACATATTTAGCATCACTAACTTTTAGGGAAATGCAGATCAAAGCTACAATAAGATATCATCTCACACCATGCAGAATGGCCATTATTAAAAAAAAAAAAAAAACAAACAGAAAACTCTAAGTGCTGGAGAGGATGTGGAGAAATAGGAACACTCCTTCACTGTTGGTGGGATTGTAAAATGGTGCAGCCTCTGTGGAAGAGGATTTGGCAGTGCCTCGGGAAACTAAATCTAGAACTGCCATGTGATCCGGCAATCCCGCTACTGGGAACATATTCAGAAGAACTGAAAGCAAGGATGCAAACAGACATTTGCACACCAATGTTCACAGCAGCATTATTCACAATTGCTAAAAGATGGAAACAACCTAAGTGCCTGTCAACAGATGAATGGAAAAAAAGATGTGCTATATCCATATGATCGAATACTATTCAGCCGTAAGAAGAAATCAATTGGGGAAGCACATGGCAACATGGAAGAACCTTGAGGATATTACGCTCAGTGAAAAAGCCAGGCACAAAAGGACGAATATTGCAGGGTCTCACTGATAAGACCTAAATTCAATGAGTAGACTTATGGAGTTGGATTGTAGGTAGGTGGGAGACAGAATGTGGGTCGAGAACAGGGAGATAATGCTGGATATTGTGTAGAAAGTTTAATACGTTCAAATGTAAATATGTGGTAATAGATGAACTTGATGGCAACAGATTATAATGACCGGAACAAACACTTCCGATTTAGGGATGTGATTGTGACTGATACGAGTAGCCTAGGGAGGTTAATGTTGGTTGGAGGATAACAGAGGGGATGTAGAGCAGTGATTTTGGTGGTAGATGAGAATTATAGTTAATAATATAAATACAGGAATGTTCTATCACAAGGTGTTAAGAATGTGGTAACACATGAGAAAAATATAACTAACGTAACTTACAGACTATAGTTAGCAACAACATTGTAACTGTTTTTGTAGCAAAAACAAATAAGGTACTATATTAATGCTAAAGATAAAAAACAAGAATGTAGGGTTTAGTTTTGTGAGATATGAATATTATTAAGCATATTTTTCTCTTCTTCATTTTTTTTTATAAATAAGGAGACCTTGACTATGTCATTTGACTAATCTGTGTTATCTGTGTATCTTTCTGACACTGGAGGAACAAATGAGTTAGTTGTTGGAATTAGAGGAGATAAAAGTGCCTGGACAGAACTTTTTAGAAGTAATGCTTCCTTAACTTGTTGAGCTGCCTTTTTCTGCTATTTTTTTTTTTTCAATTTGAAATAAAGTTTGAATTAAAAAAAAAATTTTTTTTTTGCTCAACCAAGTTGTAATTTAGGTATAAAGGCAACAGGCATTTCTAAATACACACAAACACAAGGAATTTATCACCAATGAGACCTTAAAATATAAGGAAAGGCCACAGGTAGATGGGGATGGTCACTCCAGCTCTGTGGAAACAGCAGTAACAAAAATAGGGCCAGTTAGGCATGAGGTTACAAAGCAGAATGCAATGATGTCGCCATGAAAATGTAAAATAATAGTGCAACTAACCAGGAACCAATAAGTGAGGGGATGACAAAGCACCAGGGAGTGTAAGGTAATTCTCTCATATTTCATAGAAGTAATTGAAAGATGACATCTGATGTAGAAAAATATAGTTTTGAAAAGGATAACACCAAAATTTTCATTTTCAGGAGTCTTTCAAGGGAAAGATCTGAAACTATGCGCCTGCAGGCTTCCTTACATGCCATCAAAAGCCAGCAGATCCAAAGTTAAATTCATTATTTTCCAAAATATAGTACTTTTGGTGCAACCATAGGTTTATAAAATTACACCCATCTAAGTGCAAATGTATATTTCCACCTACCCCCATCTCTCTACTGATCTCTCCGAGTTTATGTGTAAAGGGATGTGTAAAGATATTTATCATATACTGATTTTTTGTCAATGATGGAATTAGAGTGAATTTTCCCCTTTAATCTATGATTTGAGTTTTTAAATAATACACAAATGATGCACAGCCAGTTTCTTCTTCTTCATATGTGACATTAAAAATACATGAAGATGCCCAACAGAATCAATTGCTGATTCTTGGATTCAAGCCACCATTGTAGATCAGGTGACACAAGGTCACGACCTCAGACATAGCTATTAGATCTGTCAAATTTCTCTAATATATACCTTGAAAAGGGCCTAAAGAAGAATCCTTTGACGTACTATAATTCAGTAGGCCTTCAAAGTCATTAACTTAAAATAGCTCTATGGAATCGCTGATATATAAATTTCCATTAAACATTTTTTTGAAAATATAAGCTTTAATGACCTAATAGAGGTAGGTTCTGATTTTTCATTGCTTACTGTAAATGAAATCAGCATTAACAGAAACATATGAAAATACTTCTACTAAATTTTGAGTAAGCAATTACTTAGTTTGACTTGTTTTAAAAAATTATTTTGTGTTGTATGCATTTCATAGAAGCAACACCAAATCGTTTATTTGGTGTTCTCTTCTTGGTTCATTTAAGCAGAAATCATTTACTTAACGTGCATGAGGAACAATGTGTTTTCAGCAAGATAGATTTCGACGGAATAGACAGGAGGTATTCCTGAGAAGCATCCAACAGGACTTGGCAATGTTTATAATCATGTGAGAGACTTGGAAGGCACCTCTCCTAGCTCCTGTTTAGTTATTGTTCTAGTATAATCTTCTGGCTTATTTCTGGGCAGGGATCCTTAAAACTTTTTTTGTTCCGTGGACTCCTTTGCCAGTCAGCTGAAAACCACGGACCCCTTACTAAGTCCACACTGTACTGTGTATTATTTAATAAATATATCACACCCACACCAACACATCCCCACAAGAATAATGTTTTTTTTGAATTTCGATTCAAGCTCACAGACCCCTGGTTAAGAACCTCTGTTTTAGGGGATGTTGTCAGGGACCCCACAAAGGGGTGTGGGCTGGAGACACAGTTCCAATCTGACAAAGAGGTGGGTGGACACAGAGGTGGGTCGAGCAAGGACGAGGGGCAGCTGGGGTGGGAGGGAGATGAGGCTCCCACTGAAGACACTCCCTTGCAGGAGGTGGTCTGACCGTCAGCTCTTGCTGGCCGGTGATGCTTCGTAAAGGCAAGCATCCCTCTCCTTCATCTCCATGGAATGAAAGAGGGGCCAACCTGGGGCAGGAAGGCAGGGGAGGACAAGGCCCCCCGGCAGGACCACATGGAAAGAGATGTGATAAAGACCCCATTCCCAACGGTGCTAGAGGACATAGGCAGGTGGGGGCAGGCACTTTGGTCATGTGAGTTTCTTTGGTGATAAAAAGCCGGTGACAGCGTTTAGCTTTCTTTCACTGGTGGCCAAAGAATAAAATGAAACTGATGCATTAAACGTCAGACTCCCCACACGATTCCAGCAGGTGGAGCAGCTACAGAGAACCTGCCCGCAGCCTCGAGGGCACGTCGCGAGCAGTGCAGCGTGATCTCCTGGTGGACGATTCAATGGGCTGCTGCGGCGTCTCCTGTTCAGAGCACACTCTGCACCAGTTCTCAGCATGCACACCTTTCACACGCTGCTTTCCGTTTCTTGCACATAGCTTCACTTTCCCCAAGGACTTTTTCCTAGTGATCTACTGGCAGCACGGTCTACCATCCCAGCCTGTCTTGATGAAGACTCTCTGTAGGCATAATTATTTTATCAATTCTTCACAAGAGTTTAGTCAAGTCACCTTCCCCTCAAGAACATAAGAAATGTAGAGAGAGGGAGAATGTGTGTGTTTGTGAGTGTGTGGATTTTGAGAGGGTCAGAATATTGTGCAATCCATAAAATACGGATTTCGTCACTATTTCCATTATTATAAAATGGTTTCCATTTTCCTGGTAACAGTCTCTTTCACAGGTGGGATTGTCTCCAGTGCTACTCAAAGGTAGGTAAACTGTTATGGCTAAGGACACACAACACACTGATTTGTAACCTTTCAAAATAGTATAGAACAAAGACTGCGACTCAAGCGAGCGGTGGCAGCTATTGGGCTGCGTGAGACGCGCTGGATGTGTGCAGGCTGGTTCGGTTATGAAATGAACCGCATGCCTTGGCCTTCGGGAAGTCGTGGACCTCTGTGTGTCTGTCCTGGCAGAAACCTTTCACCTCTTCAAGGATGAGCTCTGGAGCCTCTTCAGGCCCGGGGTGGGGAGCTTTGCCTGAATGAATGATTAACATCCCCCTGTGTCCTTAGTAGATACAAGCCGGTGATTGACAGTCAAGCAGGGGCCCCTCACATGGTCCGCTGCCGAGACAGAGGGTCTCTGAGTGCTCCAACAAGGCAGGAAACCGTGTGATTAAAAACTATTGAAACTACGCGTGAGGTTTCCACTAAAATGCAGACTTAACAGTTGAGATCACGTCTCTCGAAGGAGATGTGTGTGAAGTGCAGGCCGAGCGCTTCTGGCCTTGGCCTTCGCGGTCTGAGTAAGAAGGACGTCAACTGGCGTCTTCTAAAGGGCCTTTCAGCTGAGCGTCTCCAAGCTCCTGCCCCAAGACCAACACAAACCACGGCCAGAAGCGCGTCCGGGGCTTGTGCTGAGGAACTGCTGGTCACACCAAAGGGAAGACAGGTTCTGCCGTTTGAAAGGGCAGGCTCCAGGCGCGTTTACAGTACAGGTACTCAGCCAGGTGAGGACGTGTAGGCGGGCCAGGTGAAGACGAGCACAGGTGGGGAACCTCTGCACACACGGCGCTCTTCCGTGAAGACAAGTCAGTCACGGCACCGTGCCCCTGCGCACTAGAGCTTCCCCCGGGCACGTAGGTGGCATTGTCTCGGGTAAACGTGTGTCAGCTTGACACACCAAGCCGTGGAATCTATAATTCTTGGTATTGTGCATTTTCCCAATCAATTGGAAATAAGCAACTATGGTGTGGAGATGAATGTTCTGATAATCCCCCCAAAAATGGCCATCATATTTAAACATTTCTCTTCTGGACTTAGCATCCAGACAGGGCTGGGATTCAGTGCTACATATGCACATACCGCTCCTTTATTAAAACTGGATTCGGAAAAGCCCTAGACTCATTACCTTTGAAAATGCATGTCATTCCCTAACGCTACTCAAAATCACCATGTGAGTTTTCTAATATAGGAGGGCTTTGGGAAACTTCACCTAGCTCTCTGCCTTGGCCTATTTATCAAGAAATGACTACTATTTATAACTTTAAAAGAATTATGGAAAACTTCACTCAAGAAGGAGTACCAAAAATTATAACCCAGTTAAGAATTTTCACATATCTAACATTTGTGGGAAAAGTTGGATGATTTTTTTTTTCCTATCCACATGGTGCCCTTTTGGCCAATATTCTCATTTCTAAGGTAACTGTCACCCATCCCAAATTATCCAATCTGCTATTTCAATTGTTATATTTTATATATTGTTACTTACTTAATATCAAAGTATGAAATTTCTCTGAATTATCGTTATCTTCAAAATCTTAGCCCCCTGGAGCCAAGAATTGGTCGACAATCAATAGATCAATTGCTGAGTGGAGTTTTGCCAAAGGAGCTTGCAGGATTTAGAGTCAGAATCTACTACTACCTTACCCTTTTTGTCACCATTTTCAAAAAATGTCAACTTTCTGAGCCTCTATTTTGGACAGTAAAATGGAAGTTATAATAAAAGTAGTCATGTCACTATACTGGGGTTAAGTCTACTTGAGATAAACGTGAATATTCTCTGGAAACTATAAAGTGTTATTAGATACCACTTTTATTTTGTTGACATAAATGTTCCATGAATTTTGAATTCACAAGTGTCATTCTGAAAAAAATGACTCCCTTTTTCTTGAATTTTATACAATTGCTTTCCTCTAAGCATACTAATTGTTAAAACATGCCTTAAACAGAACAAGTGTAAAAACAGCAATCAAAGAAACAAATTTGGCCATTAATAGCATACATCATATTATGCTAGGAAAGAGAATCACCAGGATAAATAACATATCCCGATTTTATGACAATGCTGCTGATTCTAATAAAGAGCTTAGAATCCAACTGCAGTCATTATCTAGTTAAAGGGATTAACAACTACACTTTATCAGATATATGTAATTTAATTTTTGTAATTGCATTAAGAAAGTAACATTAGGGAGAACAAGTAAAGAGAACATGGTATTTGGGGTAATTATTTTCAAACAGAAGATACTTGAAAATAATGAAGCAATTTACAGATTGATCTTGATATTCTCTATTTATGTATTTCTGTATTCATTTTTGGGGAAAAAAAACCCACATGAGCTTTTTCTCCTCATTCACAATGAAAACTTTTCTTAAACAGGATGCATGGAACTAAGATTAAAAAACAAACTGATTCTATGGTTTATATTATTTTAGTTCATCTCACCTTCAAAGTGGATTTTGAGGGGAAATTAATATGTGGAAATAGAACAGGAATAAGGAGAAAACATAGCTTTAAAAGCAAACCAATCTAAATAAGATAAGCACAATCTTATGCATATTTGACTCATGATACACAGATTTTTACAAAATTGTAAAACCCAATAAGACATGAAGGGGGCTTTGTTATTTAGTCAGTAGACCACAAATAAATGGATATGCTATCATAGGTGGAATGCCTAAATAAAGAAAAATACAGGTTGCTTTATTTCTGTGTTCCAGCCCCACTGGATGAAGGGACATTTCGAGCAAGCTCCAACAAACATCAAATATTGAATTATATTCCACCATCTCTCTGAATTCATTGCATTTGTGCCTTCTCTGCCATCTATCACTATGGACTTTTGGTGGTTGGTCCTTTCCTTAGATCCCCCACCCCCTTTTATTTCAACTAAGAAAACAATTAGAGGCATATTTATGAGAAGTGGTTGGGAAGTGTGGCTGCCATTTATGAGTACCTGTGATAGTCCTAACACTCAGCTTGGCGCCAGTCCTTAAAGCAACTCAGGGAATCAGATACCATTAAAAATAAAGCTGCTAAGGCTCAGAAATGCCAGGTCGCTTGCCTAGCACCACACACCTCCCAGGAGTGCCACGCCAGTACTGTGTAACCCCAAGGATCTCCTCTTACCACTGCCACAGTGCCTTTTATTATTTATTATTTTTATTTTTAAAGAAGCTTTACATTACATAAATGTTACATCAAAAATATAAGGTACTGGGAAGCGGATGTGGCTCAATTGATAGGGCTCCCGTTTACCACATGGGAGGCCCCAGGTTTGATTCCTGGGGCCTCCTGGTGAAGGCAAGCCAGCCCACACGGTGCGGTGAGCTGACGCAGCAGGACGACCCAACAAAGGGAGATAAGCAGATACAGAAAAACGCACAGCAAATGGACACAGCGAGCACAAGCAGCAAGGGGGAATAAATAAATAAATAAATAAAATCTTAAAAAAAAAAATATATATATATATATAGATATAGATATATATATAGATATAGGGTATTCTCATATACCCCACCCCCCCCCTCCGTTTTTTGGGATGGGTGCTGTCCATCATTGTCCTTTTGTTAGTTGTCCTGGGTAAGTCCAATAAACTGGAGAGTAGGTATTGGCTGCAACTCTGCTGAGATTCAGGGCTCAAGCTGCATATGAACAGCCCAAAGATCTAAGTCTCTGGGACGTATGTTTAAGGGGTATAGGCTAATTATAGCTTCAAATAAAAGGGGCAGAAGAACCATGTGTGGGAAAATTATAAATGAGTCTAACTCTGATACATTGGTGAGATAGTTTATCATATATTCCAAGGTAAGGTCACTGACGGGGTGCTGATTTCCTCGGATTGTTTGCCCTGCCTATAGTGTCTAGATGTCTCTAGGAGCAACCCTGCTTGAGGCACTATTTGCTGTGGCAGTCGGTGAGTTCCTCCTGAGACAAGCATAAGCATAATCTCTAGAACGACCTCCTGACTCACTTTGAAATCTCTTAGCCATAACAACTCATTTGTATTTAATATTTCCCCCTTTTGGTCAAGGTCTTTCTCCAAATGCATCCACTAGTTGGCGCTTGGTAGTAATCCATCGGTACCAGGGAGGCTTATCCTCAAGAGTCATGTCCTACACCGAGGGGAAGGTAGTCCATTCATATACTGAGTTTGGCTCAAAGGCCACATTTGAGCAATAAGGAGGCTTTCAGGAGGTAACGCTTAGGCAATGTATATTACTAGGCTAGGTTTCAATTTCACAAGAACAAAGTTCATAAGTACAAACATCAATTTCAAGGGCCTGTCATATTGGTCTGTCCTCCTTTGCACTGCTCATATACTCGACGGAGTCTTGCCACTCTATTAGAGAATGTAGCAGGACCCCCCAGGATGGGAATGCAATATTGTGCTGGTTCTCGTGTGGGTCTTCCCCTACGGAGACAATACGCAATGACCACCTGAACGCATTCATGTTGCAGAGAGGCATGATCCAGGTGCACCCCTCCCCACACATCCCCTCACCACCAACACCTTGCATCAGTGATCCTCCCCTGCCATAGTCGCAACCTTTCTGCAATCCAAAACCTCCCCAAAAACTAAGCCAAAAAATTGTTTTTGCACTGTGCCTTTCATCACTGTAAGATCTGTTATCTTTTATGTATATTGACATTTTCTTTTGTATGTTCCCCTAGGGTCTTTTTTTTTTTTTTTTTTTTTTTTTTCCCACGTTATCTTCAAGGTTACAGAAAAGTCACATAAAAAATACAGGCGATTCCCATATACCCCACACCCTCACCCTCTCACTTATTTCCCTATTAATAACATCTTACAGGTATATGGTATACTTGTTACAATTGATGAGAAAATATTGAAGCATTGCTACTAACCATGAAAACAATGGTTTACATTTGGTTTACATTTTGCACCCTACACTTTTATAGGTTTTGACAAAATGTATGAATGATCTGTATCCACCATTGCAAAATCAGTGCCCTAAAAAAATGTCCTATGTTCCACCTATTCTTCCCTTCCCCTCCCTTCAGATTCTATGGTAACCACTAACGTTCAATTTTTGAAGAATAAGGTTCATAGTTACATTCATTAATATTGAGGAACTGACATATTGTTCTGTTTTCTTTTATTAGGCACTGCCTATGTACATGAGAGTTCATGTCTGTCTATGTGAGAATGTAGCAGGACTCCCCAGGATGGGAGTTTAATATTTTCTTGTTTACTGAGGTAACACCCTATGCCAAGATGAAGACATTCATATTCCACAGAAGCATGCCCTAGGTGCATCCTTTCTCACATATCCCCCCACCACCGATGCCCCACACCAGGGACCCTCTCCTACCATATTTACCAAAAGAACATTCCCACTGTTGTAGTTTCAACCACAGACCTACAAATCCCCAGGGTTCACCTGCTCCTTCCTCCAGCCCTCCCCACAGTTCCGTGGAAAGTTCAATCCAACCCCCCACCCCCGCCCTGCTCACCCTCACATTCCAGCATCATTGACCCCACTCACATCCCTGCACCACCTCAACCCCTTCCACTGTCAAACCACTCTCTTCCATCTTATCACTGCTTTTGCCCATATTGAGCTCTGGCTCATCACACACTACCCCCTTTCTGTCTCCGGATAACCTGTCTTCCAGACTTTAGCTCTGTGAGTCTGCTCAATTTGCTTAAGACATATCAGTGAGGTTATGCAATATTTGTCCTCTGGTGACTGGCTTCCTTCACTCAATAGAAGGTCTTGAAGATGCATCCATGTCACATGTGCCAATACGTCATTTCTTCTTACAGCTGAGTAATGTTCCATTGTATGGATATACCACATTTTGCTCACCCAGTTATCTGTTGATGGACACTTGGGTTGCTTCCAACTTTTGACAATAGTGAATAATGCCGCTATGAACACTGGTGTGCGAATATCTGAGAGGGGATCCAAGATAGTGGAGTAGGGAACGGCAGGCTGCACTCCCCCTCCAGAAACTGCGGGAAGGTAGGCAGGTCTACCTGACAGATGGGAAACCCCGGGACTGTGGGGGCAATTGGAGTGGGCGGCCGGAGGGGGGGGGTTTGCCAGGGGAAAGGGAAGCCGAAGGAGATAGGGCATCAAGCCAGCCCACAGACGAGTCAGAGGGAGAAGAAGCCAGGGGTCCCTAAGCTGGAAGATAGCGTTCAACTGGCTCCGAGAGTGAGAAAAGCCCCCGGGGGACCATGGGAGTGTCCTTGTACCCAGTAGGCTCTTGAGGTGGGGGGCTGTGGGGCAAAAAGCTGTGGGACCGGCACCCAGCCAACTTAGGGGACAGAGGTGTGGGGCGAGGGGAGATAGGGCAGGTAGACCAGGAAAAAAGAACAAAAAGATGCCAACCGGCTCTGAAGCAGCTCCAGGTAAGGGGAGGAGCTGAACAGGTAGGCTGTCACCCCCATCTGCCTGGGAGAGAGAGGAACTGAGTCAGTGAGGGGGTGGGCTGACAGGCTCCCAAAAGCCCGGGAGAGGGAAACTGGGAGAGGACACCGGCGAGCTGTCAGAAACCCCACTGGCCTGAGGGAAAAGAGCGCGAGCAGGTGAGGCAGACAACAAGCCTTCAGAAGCCTAAACTAACCAGTGGAGCTGGTGGCGCCCAGTGGTTGAACACGTGCCCCACAAGACCTTTTAGACACTACATTTCTTAGGACCTCAAAGAAAAATGACATTTGCTCAAGCTGCTTCTGCCAGGCAGCTTATCAGCGCTCCTGGGACAGCTCTCCCAGGCACCTCTGTTCTCCTCCCAGCAGCCTGAGCACCTCGCCCCCTCTCCAATGGGGAGTCCCATCCCACTTAGAATAATACACAGCGCCCTGACCCAGCACGGAGCCTGGCTCCACCACCTCCCCGCCTCTGCTCCAACATAGCAGGAGGTCAAACAAGGGCAGTGCAAAGGAAGGGCGAAGCCAATAGTTTCCTGAGTCACTAAAAGAAAAGATGCGAAAAGAAAAGCAATCTTCAAGCGGTTTCATTTTAAATTACCAAGGTTAGATTCAAACAAATATTTTCATAATTTGGTTTTGCTGACTTGGCAGAATGATTCCTTTTCAGATCTATGAAGCTGGCATTTATATTTTGTAATACAGTTACGAGATAGCTAGGACAGCTTTTATCTCAGTGCAGTCTGAGAAGCATGTCTTCCTTTTATGCTTCTGTCTTGAAAAATCACACGGGAAAATCGGAGTTGCTAGCACCTCACTTTCTTAAGAACTAGCTAGAAAGATTCCAAGAAAAATATATGCAGGAAGATGCCTATGTATTCACAGCCATCGGTTTCAGGCAGCACTCATTCTAGTTAACAAGTAGTAAGGATGCACCGATTAGCTGAGTGGGAGGTCGCAGTCTAGCCGCCATGAAGAGCAAAACGATGTATAAAAAAAAGGCTCTGCAGAAACCTGCAACAGACTCAGATAAAGCAGGCAGGTAGTACGTGCCTCGGTTCAAGTCAGGACAAAATTACTGCAATGGTCACAATCGACTGTAAATCGAAGAAGGAGAAAATCTCACTCACTCTGAGCAAAAAATAAATGGGGTTAAGAGAAGTTATGAGATTTAATCTGGACTTTGAAAAATGAATTAGAACTGGAGAGGGCCATTCTTATCAGAGGGACTGGTCTGAGCGTAAGTGGACGAGCAGGAAGTGCTAGGTATATTACAGAAGGTGAGCAGGAGAGCAGGGACTATCAGGGAGCAGCGCGGAGGAGCAGCCAGACATGCAGAATCTACGTGACACAAACGTGGGAACGTCAGGCTAGAAAGTCGGAACTTGATCCTGTATTGAATGGGAGACTGTAAAGGGTCTCGTTCAGGCAAACAACGGATTTATGTGTGGACTTAGAAAGAACAATCTAGAATAGAGGATGGACACCAAGAGTGAGATACCAGAAGTGGATGCTGGTTTGGAAGCTATTGCAATAGGCCAAGAATGAAGTCACAGAAGCTCAAACGGAGCTAAAAGAGAAAGCGCCTCCAAACGGCCCCGAGGGAGCGAATCTGGGTGATCTGGACAAGCTAGGACACTTGGAGTAGGTGGTGCCAGGTGACGTTTCAAACGAACTTGGCATATCTGCATGTCGGGAAGAATGCTGGAAAACACACGTAGGAAAAGAGAGATTCTTGGTCTGTGCTTCCAAATGCAGGGCCGAGAGGCCAGAAAGGCGGGTTCACAGTGCCCGGCGGGAATGGGGAAGGCCCCATGTGCCAACGGCATCAGCACTTGGCGTGCCCCTCGCTGAGCGCTTGAACAGTGCTCAGGCTGGGGCAAGGTCCAGCAGGGGTGTCTGCACGTGAGAATCACCTGGAGACCCTCTAAAGCACCTTGTCCAGCCCATGCTCCAGGCCACTTAAATCACAAGCCAGAGCAGAGGGGCTGGGTTTGACCCCACGAGCGAGCGCAAAGGCAGTGGGACTGCAATTTCCAATTTGCAGTTGAACATTTTCTGTATCCACGTGATCATGCCCAAGATTTTTCTAAAATCTTGGTTTTCTAAAACCAAGTTTTCAACTTTTGCTCAGAGAGATGATCGAAATGTAAGAAATCCACTTCCGTAAATGCTGAACGTGCAACTTTCCAAACCACACATGCAAGGCATCTGTGCCAGAGAACAGAAGGAATAATGAATAGTCTGTGGGCTGCCTTTGAACTGGCGACCCTTAAATTTCTAGCCGTGTGGAATACATCTCAATACAGAAGGCTAGATCCAGTTTTCTCTTTCCTAGTGAGTGTCACACCTACAAAAATGCCTGAGGTCTTCTCTGAATGTTTCAAGGTTGCATTTTTACACGTCCCAGAGAGTATGAATTCGAAATCCTTAGATCATTGGTAGTTTGAGGTAGAATTTTATGCCATTTTCAGAAAATACCAGCTTAGAAGTGAGTGTCAAGATGAAAAACTTCAAAAGGGCAATGGGGTCAGCTGCATTATTTTGGAATATCAACACAATTTTAAAAAATCAGTAGGCAGCCTGCAGGCATGATCACCAGGCTTTGCATAAACACACTGTGCAAAGCTCCAAAGAGTGGCAAATTGAATATGACCATGGTGACTTCCAGCTAATTACAAAGAGCACTAGAGAGAGAGAAGTTAGAGTTTGCTTTGGGAAGTTCAGCCGTGTGCATTTTTAATCACTCCACTTTACCCAGACAATATTACAGAGTGAACCATTTTCCTGGAATGGCTCACTCATTTCTCACTTCCTTTAAAGAGACGAGTTACAGTGCAGTCTTGTTTTTGGCATTTGATAGTGCTGGGTGGACACTCACAGAGGAAAATATTTCTTCTTCCGTTTCCAGGGGGTTTCAGCTCAAATACCAAGCAGCTGTCTTCTTAGATTAAAAATCTTTCCCTTTGATCTCAGGGCTTTGAGAACACTTATTCATTTTAAGAAGTTTGTTGTAAACAGAAGAGATACGTTCCCTCGCGTTGATGCTGCCTGCAGTCTGGCATGAGTCGTGAACGTCAAGCGATTTTATAAATTACATCCTTGCAACACTAGCTTCACTTGTGTGTCTCAGACGAGAAGTTAGAAGGAAATCTGGACTGGACTCTTAATCGTCTGTTCTTACATTAGAACCCTTCGTCTATTCAAGCACTTGTGTAATCAGACAATTTCCATTTGCTCATGGATTCCCTCTGCCTGGATTTGACGTGTCAGTAGCTCTGTTCACTCATCTACAAAGAGAATAAAAGTTCCTCAGAAGAGTCACCAATCGTAGTGAATTCAACCAACTTGTAGCTAAAATTCAGAATATTGCTTAATGGTGAAAACATTAATAACCTGGCGGGAAAAAAAATGAAAATGCTAATGTAGAGTTATCCTTGGGTTTTCTCCTGGAAGGAACTTTATCACCCCAAAGAGTGAGGAAGAGATGTGGTGAAGAGGACGAGGAGTGGAATTGTTCAGTCAGAGAGCAAGGTCTGTGAGAAAAATCCCTTGAGTGAGAACAGGCCTGGGCAAATCGCACATCAGGGCTGTTACAACCAGTGAAAAATCCAAAGTTCATGCCAGAGTTCTGTCTGAGCTTATTTTGACTTGGTGAGTTATAAATAATTAGCCCAATATGTAGGACACAGTTGATCAAATGCAAGGCATATTTGGTCCCCTTGTGTAGCTGAGATTTTATATAAATTGTGCTGGCCTGTAAGTTTTAATTGCAAGAATAAACCAACAATAGTTTGAAAAACATGTGAAAGAAGAAGGGGAACAATCTGTAAAGTCCAGGAGGCAAAACAGATTTCCTTGAGAAGTAAATGTGCTAATTTCCCCCAGAAAGTCTTGTTCAGTAATAAAATCATTTGCAGGCTTATTTTTGAATAAAGACTTTTTTGGGAAGTGGCTACCAATAAATACCTTTTGCTGTTTGCATACTTATGAAAACATTTATAATATAGAGAAATATTTTAGAGCCACATTAAAAAGTTTGTAATATAGTGGTTCCTATGGAATAAAAAATAGGGATATTTAGTGAGTTTTTCAAAAGAGAGACATTTATTTATTCCGCAGCATTTATTCTAATAGCATGGCCTCTCTGTTTCTGTTTAAAGCTTTCTTTCTCTTAAATGATAGGACTGTGGATTATGTATCTGCGTATCTCTATCTCTATTTACCTATGTATCCATCATCATCATCTATTTCTTTAAATGCCCTGACTTTTTGAAAGAAAACACTAAAAGTCTCATATTTTATTCTTCATTTGATGGCACTATCAGAACACGGGGATGCTGCCTCGATGCTGGATTTCTCTCTCCCTTGGGAGGCAGCCTAGAGCAGCTTCAGAGAAGCCAAAGCCTGGTGATGAAATTCCCGATCCAAAGCCTGGAGCATGACGGTGTATCATTACACGTATATTTTCTTCGCGAAGATCCCAGCGAAGTTACAGGTTGCCCTCTTCCAAGCCAGCCCCCTCCATCCCCCGGATGAGGGTGACACGGCTAGCAAGGGCGCGTGTGCGCCTCACGTGCCGGGGCGCAGCTCGGGGCGCGTGGATGTCCCTCGGGCCTCATCACCCGGGGGCGGCCGCGGGGCCAGCGCGGAGCCGGGCATCGCAGTCCTTACTCCGGAAAGCAGCTCCGGGGTCAGCTCTTGTTTTTAAGGATAGCAAGTATTTATTTTAAATAATAAAAATTGAAATGTCATACCTACATATCTACAAAAACAAAAGAACACAAACGCTTTTGCTATCAAATCAAATCAAATCCCTTAATTTGGGGCGCTGGCGAGAGAACCCCGCCCGGGGAGCCCCGGGACGTCGGCACAGCGCACTCAGGCCTCAGGTGCGGCCTTGGCCGAGGCCGTGCTGGCCCCCCTCGGCCCCCAGGTAGCAGGGGCAGGAGCGACGGTCCCCGCGTCAAGGCCAGCCAGGGTGGGCACCTGGGCGCCGCCGGCCCCGGCGCCCGCGCGCAGAGGGTCAGGGGCGGCTGCGGGTCCCCCTGGAACGCGCCCCCGGCAGCTGCCCCTGCGCTCTCAGCTCCTGGGGGTCCTCGGGGCCAGGAGGCAGGTGCGGGACTGAAAGCCGACGGCCCGCACGGGTTTCAGGCTCTGCTGGGTCAGTGGCAGGTTTCAAAGTCTGCAGAGAAAGTGGTCCTGAGGTGGCGCACAAGGCCCTGAGGACACGGCCCTCCTCGGCCCCCCGCCTTTAGCTCGCCTCTCCCCGGCCACTCTCCTGCCCCCCGACCTTTCTCCACTCCTGGGGCATGGCGGCCTCCGCCCCGCTCACCCCCCACCAGCCGCGGCTGCCCCCTCCGCCCCCACGGGCTGCCTGGGCCTGCTCCACCGCTGAGGCCCCCCCAAACCGGCCTGGGAGAGGCCTCCCCAACCAGCCTCACCCCCCAGCCATCTCCCCGCACGATGTCCTTCCGCACGCTTGGGATCGCAGACGCATTCACTCACTCCACCTCCACGCGAGCGCTCACCACACGAGCCACTGGCACCAAATGTGTATACACGGGATGAACAGGGGTGAGCAAAAGCTAGGCGCCACGTGTATACGCCGGGTGAACAGGGGTGAGCAAAAGCTAGGCGCCACGTGTATACGCCGGGTGAATAGGGATGAGCAAAAGCTAGGCACCATGTTGCTTTATTTTGTAAAGAAAAGAAAATGTACTCTCAATTCCTAAACAAATATCACTGAATAAACAGATTTCTAGAGGGCACCGCAGTGTAAGTCCAGGCGTATCTGCCAGTCTGCAGCTAGGTACATAACCGCCCCACGAGGGAGTCTCGCTGAGTGCAATAGCGAGGGCAGCCTTTCAGGAAGGTGATTGTGAATAAAACGTGGCTAGAGGAGGGGGAGGGAAACGGTCAGACGTGCAGGCCGAGCTGGCACAGAGTCATCGGGAAGAGGCCGCAGGGGAGCTGGCCTGGTGCGGACACGGCAGCCCGAGGAGCAGTGCACGGTGTGCTGGGGACGGAAGTGTGCCGAGCGGCGAGGAAACACTTTAGCAAATTAAGATGTCGGAAACGGGGTTTTTATCTCTTAAGACAGGATGAATTTTAATGAGAAGAATTTAAGCAGAGGCTGTTGGGGATGTCATGGGTAAGATTCCTGTATTTGGGTGAGAAATGGATTTTAGGGTATCTCGGATTATTGTGGCTCTCCTTAAATCTTTAAAAAGTAATTGGTTACCAGATAAACCACTGGTTATCTCAGGAAATAACCTGAGGTCAGTCGGCGTTTTCCCCCGAAGCTCTAGTCTTGCTCTCTGGCTTGTTTTCGTTTCTTTGGGCCAGGGCTGGGGAGGGCCTGTGCCTTAGCCGTCTTCCCTCTAAGCGGGCTTGTCTGGGGAGCTGGGAGAGAAGCAGCATTAATCGGTGTTCAATTTTCTCAGCTGACATTAACATTTATTTAGGGATATATGCCAGAGTGTTTCTGTTCACACAAGCAAAACGTGGGAGAGACGTGAAGGAGTTAGCTACACAATGCAGTGTGTCATTGTGCAGTGTGTCTGGAAACTGTCAGACCACGGGGGAGCACTGTCTGCAGGGAGGGAGTACCAGCAGAGCCACGTACGTGGCAGAGGGTAAGGGCCCTCCACGAAGCACTGACAGAGCGAGCCCACGTGGATGACGGGGGAGGACTGCAGAGAGAGGTGCCTGCTCTCCTGCAGGAGACCAACTTCCAGGAGTTCGCTGGAAAATGGGCCTGCAGGAAGCGTGCGGGAAGAAGGCGCAGTGGGAGAGGCGGCCGTGCCGCTCCTCTCGTGATTGAAGAGTCTTCTCTTTAATAAAAGGAGTAACCCACACTTGCGGCTCAATTCAGGCCGGCGGGTAGGTGTCCAAGGCTTGGGTAGTGCACATGGACCCCTTCCAGAAAACGTCGTCTCTGCTACACAACAGGTTCCACTGCAGCCAGCGGGAAGGGCTGGCGGGGAGCCAGGACCTGGGGCCTAAACGGAAGCCCACTGCTCCATGCTACCCCCAGAAGCCTGTGGAGCAAAGAGCCCCATGTGGATAGAAAGTGCTCTAGGAACAGGAAGGAATCCATGCAGTGTCAGAGAGTGTGTCCCCTGTTAGCAGTCAGCTACTACTTATCATTGGTCATGGTTGGTTCCATGCGGGAACTATGATATATTTGGTGTTTTTGTTGACTGTGGTACTTGTAGTTAGTTTTGTTGGTTTTTCTTCAAAACCTTCTCATTCTTTTGTCTCCAGGCCTAAGTGCAACTGAGAGATGCTTATGATTATTCATCCTTCCTAGAGTGCCTGGCGTGGGGGTCGGACCCCATTCTTTTGTCTCCAGGCCTAAGTGCAACTGAGAGATGCTTATGATTATTCATCCTTCCTAGAGTGCCTGGCGTGGGGGTCGGACCCCTGGACCCACTTGTCTAACTGCCCCAGTGATAGTTATCGGAGAGATGTAGGCCAGATCACATTTGTTTTTATTAAAAGTTGACAGTTTTGCCAAATGTTTCAAGTCATTTTGACTTTCTAAATTTGTCTTGCTGGTAAATTAAGAATGTTTCAGTCTTCACAAAAAAAGATGAATAATTGAAGAAATGTCAGTGCATCAATTCCAGTAGATCTATGCAATTAATGCTATTCGCAAGAGCTATCCCCAAAATGTCTAAATACCTTTGAAAACTTAGAATATTGAACTAACCTCAGTCAAACAGGAGAATCCCCATGAATGCAATCTCAAACACTACAAAATTTTAGAGAAACAAGAAAATAATCTTGCAAAGTCCTCTAAAATATCCAGCTGTCTTATTTGCTGGGGACCAAAACAAAGTACCAGAAATGAGGGGTTTAAAACAACAGGAATTTATTGCCTCAGTTCCAGAGACCAAAAATCCAAAATCTGTAGGGGGGAGTCCTTCCCTGCCTCTTCCTGGCTTGCGGTGGTTTGCCGGCAAATCCTAGGGGTTCACTCTCTGCTCAGTCATCACAGTCTGTGTCCAATTCTCCCTTCTTATAAGGACACCAGTCATATTGGATTAGGGTCCCCCTAAATCCAGTTAGGCCTCATCTTCATTAAAGCATCCTCAAAGACCCTGTTTCCTTATCAGGCACCTTCACAGGACTGGGGTAGGACTTGAACACATCTCTCTGGAGGACACAACTCAACCCCTGACAGCTCAACCTCTGGCCTCTCATGTGCAGATTATGCTCAGCCCATCCCAACATACCCCACGGTCTTAACCCATTGCATTACCATCTCTAAGCACCAACTCTCACCTTCTAAATCATCTAGATCAGGTATAGCCGAGACTCTTGGTGCAAAATTCCTCTCCATATGTGGGCCTGAGAAAATATCAAATAAACTACCTCTTGGGGGTTGAATCATGTCCACCATAAAAGACACGTTCTGGTTCCAACTCCTGGTCCAGTGGGTGTGATCCCATTGTAAATGGGACCTGCTGACGCGGTTCCTTCAGTTAAGGTGAGGCCCTAATGAATCAGGTAGGTCTGAATCCTATTACTGGAGGCCACAGAGAGAAGCCACGGGGAGCAGACATGGGGAGCAGCCACAGGAAGCGGCCAGAACCTGGAAGTCAACAGAAGCAAGGAGAAAGAAGGTGCCACCACGTGCACTGCCATGGGATGGGGGAGTGATGAGATTGTCCACCAGCCAGAAGAAGCCCAGGAGGAAGCCAGCTTCTCGCCCCTGAAACCATGAGCCAATAAGCTCCTGTTGTTATGCCAACCCATCCTACAGCATTTGTTTAGCAGCCAGGAAAATAAAGCACCAACTGCTTCCAAATACAGTGGCGGGATGAGCACGGCATAGGCTTTCCCATTGCAGAAGGGAGAGATTGGGAGGGGAAAAGGGGTCACGGGTCCCAAGCAAGTCTGAAACGTGCCCTGCAAATTCCATCCGCTTTTACGGCCTGGGAGTCATCTCTTGAGGCTCCAAGCTTCGCCCTCCAGGCTGCCAGGTGGTGGCCCCACCCCCTTGGCCAGCAGGTCCCTTTGCCCCAGACCTGCCCCTCAAGCCTCGGGCCCTGGGATCATTCAACCTTCACTTTTCTCGCCTTTGCTTCTTTCGCCCAGGCTGGCAGCGCTTCTGCTGGTTTAAAATCCCCAAAAGACAGGGCCTCACATGCAAATCATGAGTAGGCAAGAGGCCCTCCACAGACACTTCCTGGCAAACCTCCTTCTGCTCCTGGCCTTTTCTGAGATGGCTGAGTGGGTCCCGAGCTCCATGCCTGACCTCTTCAGCAGAGGCTTGTCCAGCCACGCCCTGGGCCCTGGCTCCTGGGCACGCCATCGGGATAGGCTGTGAGTTTCCCAAATCATCAGGTGCTCATTCCTTTTTGCTTAATAGTGAATTCCTCAATCTATCTCTCTCCTCTCTCCTTTGACTGTAAGCTGCAGGGAGAAACCAGGCTGCACTTTCCACACGCAGCGTGGGATCTCCTCAGCTACACATCCAAGGTCATCGTTTGCAAATTCTGCCCTCCCTCCCACAGGAGAACTCGATTTCATCACGTTCCCTGCCACTTCGCAACAAGGGTCTCCTTTCCTCCAGGTGCCAACAGCACATCCACCCTTTCCCTCTAAGGCCTCCGCCAGGGGAGCCATGCTATGCGTCAGCCTCCAGCCTCCATTTCCACCAAGCGCCCTTCCGCCGCCGGGGAGGCTCTAATGCCAAGGCCAGGCCCGGGGGACCAGGAGCCGGAGGCTGATGAGGCAGGAGCTCTCCGCGCAGGGCCCCTCCCCGAGGTCCACACTCAAACAGCCTGGACTGGTCTCTTCTCTGGGGAGCTGCCGTCCACAGCCTGGGGCCCGAGCAGCTTTGGCCACCCCGGGCCCAGACCCAATGGGACTTCTTCCCCTGCTCTCTTGGACATTTTGTGCTGAGTAAGTAATAAAGGAGCATTTTCTGAACGTTTCTGTGCTGCCCTGTGTCCCACGGCGCCTCACAGCCTCACAGAGCACATTTCACGTCCCCAATTCCACCGACAGCCTCTCCACGGCAATCCAGGCTTTTCATACCAAGTGCCCCCAAATCCTCCCAACCTCTATCCATTACCCAATTCTAATGGAATCTTCAGTGTTTGTTCCAGCACCACTTCTGGGCACCCATCCTTGTCACGCCAGTGAAGCTGAGATCTCTACAAGCACCTTCAATGGACTGTTTTCAATAACCCGATGTTTACTACTCTATCATCCAGTCTTAGGCTGTTAATTCCAGTAACTCATTTTACTATAATTTAATTTAATTAGTAAGTCTATAGTTCAGTCCATTCCTTTATTCTTTGGAGGGATCGATGTATAAATAATTCAAGCTCTTATCATATAAAACATAGAACAATACTGTACCTATAATAGAAAAATATCTTATTTTTAACTTTAACGCCTCTCTGAGCCCTTAAAAATCGAAGGTTCAGGCAATAGTGTTCCTAATTAGAACCCTGACATATTTCTAATTGCTATCATTAGGATATTTTTACGGAAACAGTCAACAACTAGCCCTGAATGAAAGAATCAATCAGAAGCACCACCTAAGAGCACGGGCTTTGAAGTGGGGGTCTAATGGAGTAGGCATGGGGGGCTCAATGCGTATGCGAGTCCAGCCCCTGGGGGACTTTGGTAGCGCTTAGTTTAAAACACGCAGCTGCAGAGCAGACTGGGTTCAAAACACGGGGCTGGGGGCGGCGGGAAATGCCCAGGGCGCAGCCTCACGCTGCGACGGGCACTGAGAGGCTCTCCACGACCAAGTCCACGGTCAGCTCTTGCCCAGAAAGCCACACACCCATGGTCACCGCAGCTCTATTCTTAGCCAAAGAGTGGCACCAGCCGCAGCACGCACGGAACGAGGAATGGATGACCACAGTGCGGTTTACCCGTGCCCCAGAATGGCCTCCAGCCGTGAAAAGAAAAGAGAGCTGGTCCCCACTCCAGCACGGGTGAACCCAGAAGACAGCGTGCTTAGGGCACAAGGCCACGCACAAGGCGGATGCCACTGACCGAAACGCCCAGAATAAGCTGACCTGTCAACACAGAAAGCGGAGGCCTGGCTGCCCAGGGCTGGGGCAGGCGGGTGCCTGGAGAGGGGCAGGGGCATAAACTGACTGCGGATGGGGCCAGGGCCGCTGGGGGGGCGACGGACATGCTCTACAATTAGATCACCGTGGTTGCTGCACACCACTGTAAACATACGGAAAACACATTAATTGTCCGCTTTAAGTAGGTGAACTTTATGATATATAGATTATATATCAGTGGAGCTCTTTAACAAAAAAGGCAACTCCTGCCCTCAAGAAGCTCGTTTTCCCCCCTTAGGGTAGGCTAGGCAGGTACGATGTACAAGCAAATGAATGGCAAAGGAAATGGGATTGCAGGCAAAAGAAAAGTAAAAGAATAAAGCAAGAGAAGGAAAGCTAGAAGACCCTCTGTTGGAGGTGGGGGGAAAGAGACACAGTTGATGGATCTCCAAGGGCAGAGCAGGGAAGGAGGGTGTACCAGGGAGGGAAGGAGCTTGAACGAAAACGCGAAAATGGGAGCAATGGGGAGTATCCGTTTGGGCAGTACTGACATAAAATAAGTACGTGACACAAGTAGGAGAGGAGCCTGAACTATCCGCCCAGGAGCCATGCCGTCCGATTGGAGCCGGCGAGCACACACCCACGCTGCCTCCACTCTTGGCTAAAGGTGGAGGCCACGCTGAGGCCCTCCGAGAACTCGAGCATGTGGACATCCACCAGCCCTGGCGCGGCGGCTGGGTAGCAGCTGTGCCCTCTGCTGGAACTTCTCTCTCGGGCTTACCACGGTCCCCGCCACCTGCTGTCTCCTCACCTCCAGGGAATCAGCCCACAGAGCCTGCTGTCTTTTCCTTTTTCCTTTTCACACCTGGACTATTACCGGCATGACTCCAACCAAGGGCACTCGAGTGTGCCAGCCTAATGCAAGCCCAGTGACCGTCTTTAAACACGGGTCCACTCAGAACTCGTCACAGTAACTTTAGGAAAATCTCAGGGGCACAAAAAAGCTGGAATGTGCTCGGACAGCAGGAAGTGGAAGCCTGGTTTGCCGCCCTGGGCGGCTGGGAGAACCGCCCCTACCCCCACGCCCCCGAAAGCAGGTCGCTGCGTGCTGGTTGAGATGGAGCGATGTCACCTCCCGTCAGAACTGGTCAGACACACCACCCGTCAGAAGGTGGGCAGGGAATTCCAGACTGATCCCATCACAGGGGAAATAGGCTTCTCCTGCTTGCCCAGAGGAGGCTGGGTATGGCTTAGCCCATTAAAGCCTGGGGCAGGTGGTCCACAAGGGTAGGTGGGTGCAGAGCCGGGAGGGTGCAGGGGTTTGATGGGCCTCGTCCTCCTCCTCCGCCTAGAGGCAGGGAGGCCTGCTCCCATGAGGGAAGCCAAGGGATGGGCATGACCCGGCCAGCCCTCCGGGCAGCCCAGGGACTCTGGGGGTCAAGGCAGCATCCTGGGATTCCTGGCTTGGCAGGAATCAGTAAGGGCTGCTCTCCTCTGTCTCCCTCCCTCCCTCTCTCCCCCTCTCTGTCTTCCTTTCTCTCCTCCCTCTTCCTCTCTCCCTCCTCCTCTCCCCCTCTCACCCCCTCCACCCCCCATGCGTGTGTGCTCTTGCAAAATGTCACTCTGTGGTTGCCGGAGAGGGAAACAGAGAGAAGGGAAGCGCAATGGGCATGAAGATCCGCAGCAGCAAGGAGGATCTGAAGTGGGAGAGAAGCTGCAGCAGCTCCCTAAAGCCAGGAGGACATTTCTCCTGCAAGCATCTCCCGCTGATGCCAGCACGGCCACCTCTCACTCCTCAGCCTCAGGTCTGCAATCCTAAAACACACAGTGTGGGGTGGAGAGTGACGAGCAGGTAGCAGGAGCGTCCCTCACTGGGGCACTGCAGTGGCCACCAGGATGGCAGCACAGGCTGCCCGAGGGCGCGTCTGCGTTCCTGTGCCCAAGGAGCAGGGACCCCAACACTGCCGCCAGGGGACGGGCACTTTCTCTGCATCTCTGTAACCTCCTCATTCCCCTCAAGCTTCCGATCTTTTGCAGGAGGAAATGGTGCTCAGTGGAATTGCACATGGACGGCTCTAGAGAGACTCCCAGGGGACAAGCTGTAATTATGACTCATTTTCATGTGGAAGTGGCCAAAAAACCGATGGGGCTGGTAATCTAGCTCTAGTCCTTGTCACATCCTACTCTTACTCCCAGCCCAAACCACAAGTGCATCTTGGTCAAAAAAGGAAGTCAAGGCTTCCTGTTCTTTCTGGCTTTTAAGTCTAACCCTGTGTCAGAGAAAACTTGCTTTAAATCTATGACTGCTTTATGACCATCAACCAAGCACCAGCCATGGCGTCCTCCCTCAGGGAGCTTGCAGTCTGCCTTAGAATCCCCTGGGTCGGTCTTTCGAAATAGCCTGGTCATTTCATGACTATGTGGTTTGCAGCAACACCCCGGAGTTTTGGTGCCAGGCACTGCTTTAAAGAGAGGGACCATTTTGCTTATTCTAGAAGAGAATCACTCTCACGGAGACGTGAGAGGAGGTCCCAGATGCGCATGCTGCTGGTGGCACGGGAGCCTGGTTGGAGGAAATCTGCCCAGAGGGGAGCAGAGAGACAGCAGTGCCCGCAGCCAGGGGAGCACGGCTCACGGCAGCTGAGGAATCGGCCACCGAGGGGAGGGACGTGAGGACGGGCCAGCCTCCCAGCGCCTCGGGCCCACCATCCCCTCTCCTTCCCAGCTTTTCATCTTTCCCATCCCCATTCTGGAAAATCAACCCCATATGCTCTGCTTCCTTTATTGTGTCTCCTCCTTCTCATCCAGATCTACAATCTAGAAAGCATATTTAACGTTGAAGCAGTTTGCTGAAGCCAACGGGAGCTTGGCAGTCTCCACGTCGCTGTTTCGTTTTTATTGTTGTCCCCATCACAAAAGCATGCTGGCTGCACTGCCCAGGGAAATGAGCCAATTCAAGTGTGACCCTGCCAAGCAGAAGGTGCTATCCGAGCCAGGAATGACATGCACACACACGCACACACACAAATTACAAAATAATTCTCTTCCGCGGCTTTGGAACATCATCTCTAGGACACATCAGTTTGCCCAGACATCAGGATTCTTAGAACCCGCACCTAGTATGCAAAGTTCTAAAGTTCTTTAGATTACAATCGTGCAAGTGCAGCCCAGAGGGAGACAAGGCCGCCTGGGCGGGAGAGGCTGGCAGCGGCTGTGCTGGGGCCCGGGGGAACAGACCGGAGGAGCCCACTCGCCCCAACACGGTCACACCTTGTTCCTTTGTTTCAGGGACTGCTTCAAAGTTGGGAACCATTTCCTCTCCCTAGATTCTTTATTACCAAAATTCAACATTCAATGGAAAATCAGGAAGGACAGTCTCACCGCCATGTACCATTTACTGTGATTTGCATTCATAGGCATCACCAACTGAAAACAGAAGAGCTCCCTTGGAAAAGGCTTAAACATTTTTCTTAAGGAGATAAAAATGCAAGTATCCTTTTGTCTTTTGTCCTTTTATGCAAACGACTTTGATTGTGTGCTGAATATGTCACATTCTTTTTTTAATAACAAGGTAAGAAATACCCATTTACAAAGAAAAATGAGGGGAAAAGGGCTTTGAAATGGCAGGTGATTGTTCAGCAACTAAAACGGGCTGAACAAAGCACGTCAAATATATTCTAAATCTTCTCAGACTACAGCAAGCCCATCCAATACGCAAAATAACTTTCTGACCAGCATGCCAAAAATGATTTCGAGTTCCAGTTGAGCCCTTTGCGGACCAGTAAGTAGCTGAACTGTGAGCTGCTTTTTATAAGTCTTCTGCTGGAAACAGACTCAGGTCGGATCGACTCTTGGCAGAAAGAAAGACGGGGGGATTTGCAATGTACTAACCATTTCATTTCTTTAGGTTTGTGCTGGAGAATTTTACTCTCCACGGAGTTTTTGAGAAACAGTGAATATACAAAGATTTGTCTAAAAAGTGTGTTTGCCTTTAAAATGCAGCTGCACTAGCTTCAGGTATAATTCAGGGACATTTCTAGTGGACACTTACTATGTTGGTCTAGCATGTTTCTGTATTTATTCATGACGTTGTTTTCTTACAAATGCTCTTAATTGCAATTTTTCCTACTTGAATATGATACTCTTCTATTCTGATGAAGAGCAATGCCTTTAGCTTGTAAAAAAAAAATAAAGCCAGGGAAGCGGATGTGGCTCAAGCAGCTGGGCGCCCGTCTACCACACAAGAGGTCCCGGGTTCGGTTCCCAGTGCCTCCTAAAGAAGACGAGCAAGACAGCGAGCTGACGTGACGGGCTGGCGCGGTGAGCTGACACAAGATGACACAGAGGGATGACACAATGAAGAGACACAGCGAGGAAACACAATGAGTGACACAACAAACCAGGGAGCCGAGGCGGCACAAGTGATTGGGAGGTCCTGGGTTCGGTTCCCGGTGCCTCTTAAAAAAGAAGACGAACAGAGAGCAGACAGTGAGCACAGACAATGGGGTGTGGGGAGGGAGAAAGAAATAAAATAAATCTTAAAAAAAAAAAAAAAATTAGAAAGCCAAATCTGATTATTCAATGGACAGTGAACCATAACAGATTGTTTTTTATTCAAAAGGTTTTTAAGAAGAGGCAATGCTTGTTCATACCTAGTTCTTAAGATAATATACACTGAATTATAAAATGGCCTATTAACTCTTTTAACATCCTTGGGAATATTTGCTAGTGTTCTTTGTAAACATTTTTAGAACAGGGAATTTTAAATGACCTTTATTCTTTTTAGTGACAGAACAAAGAAGGGTTTGCATTCAAATGTGGACATGGTGAAAAACACAATAACCTAAGGAAATTGGAGAGAACGATGACCTAAATCTGGGAATCATACAACATTGCATTCATCTTGGAAAATTCTTTTAAAATGTCTATACTAGAAATCACAAGGCACCCCAAGTTTAGGCAACATTAATTTTAGGTAGGAAATCCTATCCTGAGATGCACTATTTTTAGTTTTGACAGAATCTAGAAGACTTTCTTAATAAAAGATGCTGCAACTCAAAGACATTTTAAATTTAAAAACATAAAAGTCCACATTGCCAGGTTTTCCTTCAAATTCCTTTGGCCACAAGTGGGCTCAGCATTGTCAATCTGAAATAAAATAGATGAATAGTTGATAGAGAGATAATGATAGATAGATGATGGAAATAGATGACAAATACGCACACTGACACACAGATACATAAATACATAGATAGGTGGATATTAGTATTTTCCATACCTTTGCTCTTTAAGCTAGAGATTGCATAATGATAGAAAGTTACAAAAAGGTTAGTGATTACTTGTAGCAGAGAAATAGTTTCAGCAATGCTTAATCCATTAATTTGATTCATTGCAATGGACTCCAAACAATCATTGCAGTTTAATAGTTCAGGGTATAAATGCCACATAGAAAATAGCTCAAAGTAACCACTCCCAAGGCTGCAAAGTTCAATTCTTCTCTCGTTTCTAGACAGATTCCAACCTCTGTGCATTGCTGTGGCAGAAACTGAAAAGTTTTCTTTCAGGGATATACAAAAGGAAGCAACGCAGTTTCTTTTCATTCTTAATGTACCACCCCCTCTTAAAAGGACCAAATATTTAATGCATTCCCTAACAGAGTAGAGAGTGGCACATTGGGAAATCTTTTAGGACAAATGCAAAGCCCAAGAATGTAAGTATATGTGCTTTTAAATAAAGACACTGATCTACTCTAAATCCACCACAGATACACAAGAGGAAGTATACATCGCTGAAGCTTAGCAAAGCACGATATCCATCATTGCTTAAAAATAGAAATCCAATTTTTCATAACTTAAATAGCTGGAGGAAACTTTATCTTCTATATTAGCAGGGGTCCAGTTAGGGGCAGACCTAACAGTGCTTCCACCTAAGTCACTGAATTTGGAAAAGATACAGGGGACATCTTCTGCAAAGGTCCATAGAAACTTCTGGTTTCCATGTGAGGTTACAGTACCTCACTGTGCATCAGAGGGCTTTATTTGCTCTTGATTTTGTTGATGAATTAGTGCTACGAGGTAGAATTAGCACTACACATTAGATAAAATAAATGGTGGTTGAGTGAACCTGAATGGCATCAGTAGCCCTGAAAATGAAGTGAGTTCACGTCACAGGGGCTGTTGGATTCGTTACACAGGATTCCATGTGTCACTGTGCTCTGCAGATGTGTGGGGATTTTTTTACAAATTGAAGGCCTGTGACAACCCTGCTTCAGGTCTATCGATGCCATTTTTTCCAACAGCATGCGCTTGCTTCACGTCGCTGTGTCACATTTTGGCAATTCTCGCAATATTTCAAACTATTATTATTTCGCTATTATTACTGTTATTGTTATGTTGATCTGTGACCAGTGATCTCTGACATTACTGTGGTCACTGTTTTGGGGCACCACGAATTTAATAAATAAATGTACGTGTTCTGACAGGTCCACCAATTGGCCGTTCCCCGTCCCTCTTCCTCTCCTTGGGCCTCCTTATTCTCCCACACAACAATATTGAAATTAGGCCAATTAATAACCCTACAATGGCCTCTAAGTGTGCAAGTGAAAGGACGAGTCACGTGTCTCTCACTTAATATCAAAAGCTAGTCATGGGGGCGGATGTGGCTCAAATGGCTGGGCGCCCGTCTGCCATATGGAGGGACCTGGGTTCAATCCCCGGGACCTCCTGGTAAAATAAAAAAATATATATATAGAAGGCGCATGGGCTGCCAGGCTCTGTGTGCTGGTGAGCCGCCAGGCCCCAGGAGCCATGCAGCCAGATGATGACGTAACAGGGGAGAAACAAGACGAGATGCTCCGAAAGCTCCAGAAACCAGGAACCGAGGTGGTGCAGGTGGCAGAACACCTCTCTCCTACATCAGAGGTCTCCAGGATCGAATCCTGGTGAAGACTGGAGGAGGAGGATGAGAAGAGATGGCAGGAAACAGACATGGAGAATTGCCCAGCGAATGGACACAAAACAGCAAATGGGGAAAGAGGGGTTTAAAATGGATAAAGTAAATAAATAAATCTTTGAAAAAAAAAAAAGCTAGTCATGATTAAGCGTAGTGAGGAAGGCATGTCGAAAGCCAAGGGAGGCCCAAAGCGAGGCCTCTCGCATCAGATAGTTAGCCAAGCTGTGAATGCAAAGGAAAAGTCCTGAAAGGAAATTAAAAGTGTCACTCCAGTGAACAGGCAAATGAGAAGAAAGTGAAACAGCCTTCTTGAGTTTTAGTGGCCTGGAGAGAAGAGCAAACCAGCCACAACATGCCAAAGCCTAACCCAGAGAAGGCCCTAACTCCCTTCAATTCTGTGAAACCTGAGAGAAGCGAAGAAACTGCAGAAGGAAAATCTGAAGCTAACAGAGGCAGGTTCATGGAGTTTACGGACAAGCCGTCTCCGTTACATCAAAGTGCAAGGGGAAGCAAGTGCTGATGCAGAAGCCACAGCAAGTTATCCAGAAGATCTAGCGATGCTAACCGAGGAAGGCGGCTGCACTAAACAACAGAATTGTGCAACGGAGTCAAAACTGCTTTCTAAACGAATATAAGATGCTGTGGTGGTGGATTGGAGATGTATGCACACCAGAAAAACATGGTCTTAAACTTGGTCCGTTCCTGTGGGCATGAGCCCATCCAGTTACCGTGTGGCCCAGCTCAATCAGGATGTGTCTTAACCTTGTTACTGGCGACCTTTATAAGCAGGAGAGAGAGAAAGTCATGGGAAACAGGAAGCTGAAGGTCAGCGGAAGCTGCACGAGAAGGGAGAGGCCAGGAGAGGATGCCACGTGCATTGCCAGCTGACAGAAGCCCAGAACCAAGGATCCTGGCAGCCAGCCAGGGAAAGTTGGTCTTTGGGAAGAAAGCGTTTCCATGATGATGCCCTGATTTGGATTCTCTGCCTCAAAACAGTTGTTTTAAGCCAACCCATTGCACAATATTTGCTTGAGCAGCCAAGAAAACTAAACCAGATGCCATATAGTACTTTCGTAGCTAGAGAGGAGGACAGACTGACTCTCTTGTTAAGGCCTGATGCAGCTGGTGAATTTAAGTTGAAGCCAATGCTCATATTCCGTTCAGAAAATCCTAGGAACCTTAAGAATCATGCTAAATCTACTCTACTTTGCTCTGTAAATGGAACAACAAATCCTGGATGACTGCACATTGTTTACAACATGGTTTAGGGAATATGTTAAAACCACTGTTGAGACCTCCTGTTCAGGAAAAAAAAAAATTCCTTTCAAAACATGACTGCTCATTGACAATGCACCTGGTCGCCCAAGAGCTCTGATGGAGATGTACAGTGAGGTTAATGCTGTTTTCCTGCCTGCTAGCACAAGGAGTGACTTCAACTTCCAAGTCTTATGAAGAAATACATTTCTTAAGGCCATAGCTGCCATAGAAAGCAACTCCTCTGACGGATCTGGGCAAAGTCAATTGAAATACTTCTGGAAAGTCTTTACCATTCTTGATGAAATTAAGAACACTCATGGTTGATGGGAGGAGATCAAAATATCCACATCCACAGGCGTTTGGGAGAAGTTGATTCCAAACCTCATGGGTGACTTCAGGGGTTAAGACTTCATGAATAAGCAAAGAAAGTGGTTTCTTGAGATGGAATCTGCTCCCGGTGCAGATGCTGTGACCATTGTTGAAATTATAACAAAGTTACACAAAGTTAGTTGTATTAGTCTGCCAAGGGGGTACCCATGAAAAGTACCCGAAATCTGTTGGCTTTTATAAAACGTATTTATCTGAGGTAAAAGCTTACAGTCCCAAGGCCATGGAAAGTCCAACTCAAGTTACGGTAAGAGGTATTTTCTCACTAAAATCAGCTGCCACATGTTGAAACAAGATGGTAGGCAATGTCTGCTGGGTTTCACCCTCCCCTTCTGGGCTTCCTCTTCTTCTTGAGGCTCCATTGGCCCAGCTTCTTCCTGATCTCAGCTGTAGGCTGGCATAGGACTTGTCTCTCAGGGCTTCCTATATCAGTCTTGACCTCTTTTCCCAAGGTCAGCTGTCATCTATCAATCAAATGACTCTCTCTCTTCCTGTGTGACTTCTTGAGTGAGTGTATATTTATATTTTCCCACTGAGGAGGCAGGAACTCAACCTGAGTCATGCCTTACTGACATGGTCAAATCAAAGCCCTACTCTTAACAGATAATTTAATCAAGGGCCCCTCCACTGAATCCAATATAATCAAAGGGCATCATTCCCAGAAGAATAGATTAGTTTACAGACATAATCATTCTCTTTTTGGGATTCACAAAAATAATCTCACAATAATTGATACTGCAATGGCAGGATTTGAGAAGTCTTACTCAAATTCCAAAAGAAGCTCCACTGTGAGTAAAATGCCATCAAACAGCATCACAGGCTACAGAGAAATCTTTCACGAAAGGAATTGGTGCAGCAAGCGTCATTGTTGCCTTATTTTAAGAAACAGCCACAGTCAGTTTGGACCTTCAGCAATCACCATCCTGAGCTGTCAATGGCCATCAATGCAGAGGCAAGACTCAGCACCAACAAAAAGACTATGCCTCGCTGAAGGCTGATGATGGTTAGCTTTATTAGCAATAAAGTATTTTTTAATTAAGGAATGTACATTGGTTCTTTAGACATAATGCTATTGCACATTTAATAGACTGCAGTGTAGTGTAAATGTAACCTTTATTTGCAGTGGGAAACCACAGACTTCATGTGGCTCACTTTATTGCGGTATTCCCTTTATTCTGGTGGTCTTGAACTGAACCCGCGATACCTCCAATTTACGCCTGCCCACCCATTCTTCATGGGAACAAGTTGTGGCCCCAATACTTCCCCGATGCAGTAGGAAAAGTCATGCTCTTGGCACCCCTTTGCCATCTCAGATTTATACCGTCTTATTCTAGAAAAGACTAGTCCCTAAGAAATAACGAAGAAACATAGAATGGGACTGTCCAGGAAATGATCCAGAGGCTCTCTTTCTGTTGTCTGGAAACCAGAAGATGGGAGCCAGGTGCTGTGGGGAGACGGGCTAAGCCAGAGCACAACCTCCCTGGGGACCTGGCAGCCCGAGTCCCAGTGCTGGTGGCCAGTATTTCCCAGCGCTCTCGCAAACCCCTGGCAGGAAAGCTGCACTGAGCGGGTCTTGACCCTTGAATGCTTGTTTCCCCTGCACAGCGCCCCCTCGTGCATACCCAATACAGAGGGAAAGCCCACGGGGCACGGCCCTCCCTGGGGCACAGTCCCGCTGTCCCCTGGGCCAAGCACACCTGTCCCTGGGCTGCCAGGAGAAGGGATTCAAGCCTCTGCTGTTGTCTCTGCTCCTGAGTTCCACACCGAGGGACACTGGCTGGCCTGAGCCCTGAGCCCTTTGCTGGACATATGCTGACTACCAAAATTACTCATCCCGGTTTCCAGTAAAAGTCTAAAAACTGATTTTAAGACGTTAATTATATAGAGATCTAGATCTATGACATTGGGGCTATCCTGATTAAATTTCTATATTGAAAATGATGATTTTCATAAACGTGTAATTTAAGTGTCCTGTTAGAAGTTAGTCTGGACAAAGAAGAAAAATAAGATTGCTGGCTGATAGAAGAGAAATTCAGCTGATTAATCTAATCTGCTGTTCCCCGCATTAAAAATGGATCACCACGACTGTTTAATGCAAAGAGAGACAGAAAATATGGTGGGGTACTCATGGGCTGCCAGGTTATTATGGTAGCAAAACATAGTTTACTATGATAATCGATCTCAGGCTCTGGGGAGGAGAGAGAAAATGTGGTATTTCTCTTTGGACATGGAGAAAGCAGGAATACAATTCACACTGAACACAATGGTTCTGATAATAAATTGTATGAGTGGCACGCGTGATCATTTTACATCCTGCATGCATCGTGCACAAGGACCTTTCCTTGCCATTTGTGCAATAAACTCGATTGGCCAACAGTGAAGCATCAAAGAGATGGCTCAGTTATTCCCCATGGAACTATCCAAAGAACACTTATACATCCTTCTCCATTTCATAGTCAATAAAGAGCTGACATGTCAAGCTAAGAATAGCCTATAATTGAGCAAGATACATGACACTCTATTTTAGTCCTCGTCTTTCTAGAGGATGAACAATAATTGCAGATATAAGTTCTGCCTGATTTACTATTCCCAGTGCATTTTCTTCTTTGGAACCGAAAAGTTCTCATCAATATTCTAAAAGGAAATGAATGGGATTCAATCAGAAGTTTAAAGCGATGCCATTTTGCCAATTACCAAAACAGAAGAAATTGAAAACTGGCAAGGCAGGGAAATTCACAAGCCACGTCCGAAGTGCGTCTGTCTGCGACGGAGCTGGCCTTGAGAGCAGACCCTGCAAGGTGCCCTCAGGTGCCAGCAAGCACCAGGAGCCTGGGAGCACTGCGCTGCCGCCCGAACGTTAAATTAGTGAAAGGAAATCTAGAAATCTCTGAAATCCATGTGCTCGTCCACAGCCTTTCCCCCCACAATTCTCATCTAAATTTAATTCATCATTCCGCCCCAAGGTTTGGGCTTTCTCATCCAGTCCCCACTCAGCCCCCCAAAAGCAATCTTCTAGCAACACCCACGCGCTGTGCCTTTCTCTAAAATCTTCCAGCACCCTCTAAGCACCTTCCTGACTCCTCAGTTTCAAAGTCTTGCACTTCTCTATTCAGAAGTGCCCACTTCCTCTCACTCTTCCAGGATGCCCCCCACTCATTAACCCCAGCTCCCTGCAGAACAAGGGGCTCCCTCCCGGTGCCCCTCCTCCTGCTTTTCGATCTCACGCCCCACGAGGCTTTCTTTCTCACCATTTGTGAATGCCAATCTGACGCCTGCAGGAATTTGGGGAAGTTCCATTCACCTGGATTCAACTCTGAGGGCGTCTTCAGGATGGCCCTCAGCATCCCCTTCACACAGCGTTTTGAATCTGCACCCACAGGCTGAAGCCCCTTCTACAAGGCTAAGTTTCCCTAAGACGGAAACATTTCATTCAAAATCTACCCACGCCAGCTGGCAGCTTCCATAGGAACGAGAGCAGCAGAGCCTGCACCGCCAGGCGCTCCCTTCCTGTTGGAACGTCACAAAGCAGCGTCACCACCGACTTCTCCTACGTGGGCGTTAGCCTGAGTAACTGGGAGGCGCGGTGGCCTGAACTGGCACGGCAGCGCACTGCGGTTTTTATCACCGTGTTTCTGTGAAACGGGGAGCTGTGGCTTGTCACTGCCCCTCACTTAAATCAGCTACTGCAGCTGTCAGGGCTAGGAAACTGAGAAAGCGTCGTCAGGCTTCGAGGACACGTGCCCACTAGTCCTTCCCTTACCTAAGAGTCACCTGACGCTCTCTGCTCTGCAAACACAGCACAGGACGAGACGAGGTGTGCAACTCCCCTCCTGGGAGCATTCGCCAGGGCCTACCTTCCTTACACTACCTTCCTTATGCGTAGATCACTTACTTGGGGATCGAACGAACTGTTAGAGCAGACACGAGAAGCTCAAGGGCGGTGACTTGTGATTAACTTTTTAAAAAGACATACGGTTTATAACATAAGAGACAGTCACAACTGGCCAACTGTGCTACAGCAGATCTAAAAGGGTTCTGGCAAACGCAAGTAGGAGAAAAACTGATGCTGTCTCGTTTCTGAGCTGCGTCTCTCGCACATCCTCTCTTATAGACTTGAATGCAGACCGGGTGATAAAACAGCTGCTGATATTCTCTTAAATGCCAGTATGAGAAATCCATGAGGTATGTTGTTGATAGGCAATGAGATTCATTTTTTAAAATTTGTACTTAAACAGATAGCTTGGTCTGCTTGTAGTCAAGCTCCCTGAGCTAGCGTGGCCTGTGGCCTGGCCAGGGCAGCTTCACCTGGGAGCCTGTTAGAACTGCAGCCAGCAGGCAGGGCCCAGCTGAGAACTAGTAAGTCAACGTGCATCTCAACCAGATGCCCCAGTGAGCTGTCAGCACGCTCAAGTGTGAGAGACACCATTCCAGCTCTCAGTTTCTGATGCAGTTTAGCTCAAGAAACGACACGTATGTGACCCACGGGCCCTATTTCTAAACTTCCCTTCCTCAGGACATCAGGTGCATTGGAATGAAGGCAAAAACCAGACTCTACAATCCCTTCCATAAACATTTCCATTGTCCCAAGAGAGGGATTCTGACACTTCCAAATATTGCAGGTAAATAAGTGGTAAAAAACTGCATATTTAGTCTAATGTGGTACGGCAGAATGTGCAATAAATTTCTGTAGTTAGAAGAGTACGTTGCCACCATTACCCCACAGGGGGCCCTGGGGAAAGAGAAATTTAAGGAGTCCACCAAGCACTGCTCAAGCTATTCCTATCCTGTGCAAGCTGTCGATGTGGTGAGGGCTTGTTCCAGAAAATGGAAGGGCAGCCACAAGGTGATATAGGCAGCCATGAGGTGACATGGGCAGCCGTGAGGTGATACAGAGAGTGCTGAGGTAAAACAGAAAGCTGTAAGATGACACAGGCAGCCACGAGATGACACAGGCAGCCACGAGGTGATATAGGCAGTCACGAGGTGACATGGGCAGCCATAAGGTGATATAGAGAGTCTTGAGGTAACACAGGCAGCCACGAGGTGACACAGGTAGCCTTGAGGTAACACAGGCAGCCACGAGGTGACACGGGCAGCCACGAGGTGACACAGGTAGCCTTGAGGTAACATAGACAGCCACGAGGTGACACGGGCAGCCATGAGCTGACACAGGGAGCCTTGAGGTAACACTGGCAGCCATGAAGTGACATGGGCAGCCATGAGGTGATACAGAGAGTCTTGAGGTAAAACAGACAGCTGTAAGATTACACAGGCAGCCACGAGGTGACACGGGCAGCCACAAGGTGACACGGGCAGCCATTAGGTGACATGGGCAGCCACGAGGTGACACAGGCATCCACGAGGTGACACGGGCAGCCATTAGGTGACACGGGCATCCACGAGGTGATATAGGCAGTCATGAGGTGACATGGGCAGCCACAAGGTGATATAGAGAGTCTTGAGGTAACACAGGCAGCCACGAGGTGACACGGGCAGCCACGAGGTGACACAGGGAGGCTTGAGGTAACACAGTCAGCCGTGAGGAGACACAGGTAGCTTTGAGGTTACACAGGCAGCCGCGAGGAGTCACAGGTGAGCTGCCCTCCCATGCAGACACCTGGAAGTCCCGAGGGCAGCATGGACAAGGAAGATCATGAAAGGAATTCAACCGTACCTGAGAGTCCTGACAGCCTTTAGATCTCCAAATAACCATCAGTTAAATCACCCAGGAGTGGGACATTTAGGGGCCGTTCCATAACACCCCACTTTTCATCCTACCCCTCAGAGGGAAGTCATTTCTCCCCACTAGGCTGTGTGGTTTTGGGTCCACAGAAATAGGCCAAGATCAGAAGGAAGAGCTCACAGGAGTCAGCATTCTGGCCAGTGGCGACGTTTGCCAACTGCTGAGCAACCTGTGTATTCAACGGGAAGCATAGCTGGTTTCCAAACATCTTATCTGATAATAACTTCATGGGAAGAATATTAAAAAAGAAAGCAACAACTTCAGTTAGAGGAATTCTCTAACCCAGCTGCCGAGTTTTATAATCCCCCCACGATCTGGTCTCGAGAAGAGCCAAAAACTTACTGCCACCAAGTTCAGACAACAGTGGACTTTGTTGATTTCAAAGTACATTTGTGTCAAAATGGTAAATATGCTATTGTCTTCTTTTGTTTGTTTTCTGCTTTTTTTTTTCCCTGGTGGAAGTGGCATATGAAGTCTAAAGCACGGCAGAAGTGAGAAGGGCCACGAGATGCCACAGTGGGCTGTTTCCGTCTCGCTGGGATACAAAGGATGTTAACAGCCACGACCAGAGCCAGGGCTGTGGGACAAAATGGCTCTGATTCCTGAAGGAAACAGCCCACACGGTCTCGTGCATTCACTGCTCGCGTCAAGCAGTGGAAATGGCCATGCCTACCGCTGAAAGACAAGAAGCTCCTTGTGGCAATGCCCACCACAGGCCTCATTTTTTTCCTTTCTTTCTTATTCCTGTTTAAATCAGACAAAAGATTTGCACAAGAAAGATGCAACGGTATTCACAGATACCGTGTCAAGGGCTTGCCCCTTGCTGCCCTCTCCCAGGAAGCCGAGGTCTGTCTCATGAGTGAACGAACGAAGGGAAGATTCAATGGCTTTGCGTAATATACTTAATGTAAAGTATTATGTTAAATCAATATACGATTAGCTTATTGCATTAAAATGATTCAATATAGGTAATATATTTATTAATGAATTAAAATAATCTTTATATTTTATAATTCCAAAAGATCTAATTGAACTGAAGGGGCAATTCGTGGGGACTTAGGAACTGGGTGCTGTGGGGGACAAATGAACCCCCCCCCCCCAGAAGACATGCTCAAGGCCTAAGCCTGTGGGTAAGATCCCCCTTGTAAAGGGGAGGTCCGAGGCGCTGGTATTGGTTAAGGGGTGGGCCCATGGGGAATAGGATCTCTAAGGGGCCTATTTAGATGGGACCAAAGCAAACCGGGTGGGCCAGAACCCCTTTGGTTGGAGTCTGGTAAGCAGGGCACATTCGGAGTCAGGGATACGAAGCCTGAAGTCAGAGGGGCCCAAGGAGCAGATGCAGAAGAGGGAGCCCACGTGGCAGGAGGAGCTGTCAGGGTACCCCGAGGAGGATGGGGAGAGGGAGCCCAAATGGCAGGGGGTGCAGATACGCTACAGACCCTGCCAGGCCCTAGAGGCTGGGACGCTCGCCCCCAGGCCCCCAGGCCCCCAGGTCCCCAGGCTCCTGCTGTGGAGCCCGCCCGCCCGCTGTGTGGTACCCGGCCCAGCTGCCCTGGGCCTAAGACATTCGCCTCACGAGCAACGCACACACCCCATCAGCGACCGGGTACAGCTACCTCGATCTGCGTGCCGTTGTCGCGCCCGTCATCCATCAGCAGGTCCGTGAAGCCCCGGGGCTCGGCGCCGTCCTGGCCGGTGCTGGCCCGGTTCGAGTCCACCGCCCTGACAGGCTCCGCGCTCCTCCTCCACCTGTGGCTGAAGGCCTGCGAGTCCACGTCCACCTCCTCTGCTGCCGCAGGCAGGCCCGGGCCGACGTGGTACGCCCAGTCTGTTTCAAAGGAAACGGAAGGAGTCACCGCTTGCGGAGAAGCACTGCCAGGGCCGCTGCCAGAGCAGGGAACACAAGCCCGCGGGCCGTGAGGGCAGGGAACCCGCTGCACGCGGTCTCTTGACCCGGCCCGGATCTCTGCGTGGATGCCATTGCAGACAGCAGGCGTCGCGGCAAGGGGGCCCTAAAAGAGTCGGGCCCCTAAAGTAGCGCAGTCACACACACACACACACACACGTCATAAGCACCCATGGGCATTCTCAGGAAGCAAGCTAGGATCCACATAAAGGGATGAAGCCAAGTGTTTTCCAGCTCGCTAGGACACAGGAGCTCAGGGCTCACTGACCGGAGACCGGAGAGCTCGCGCTGGCTTCATGTGCGTCCTGCCAGGCAGCAGAGAGGCGCGATGCCTTCGAACTGGCTAAGTATCTTAGTGTCGGGGAGTTACAAGGCGTTTGCTAAGCCCCTCGACAGTCACCGCAAAGGCGCTGCCTCGTTTCTGCTGTTTTCCCCTTGGATGATGGGCTCTTTGAGAAACGGATGGGAGCAAGGAGCTCGGCTTGCAGAGGCATTTCAGGGCCGTCTGCGGAGTGGCCTTGCTGACCCAGCTAATCCTGCTGCCAGAGGAGGGAAAATTAGGTCCGATCGTTACTCCCCACCTGCGTTTCAGGAGCGCACCTGGGGAAGGTGTTCCACGGGGACGGGAAGTTCGGTTTCTGACGAACAACAGCCCTTTTCTAGACAACCATTACCAAAGATGTGGACTGACAGGCTGGACACCTGAATAACTGGCAGGATATCGGCTCACAAAGGGCTGGGAGCAGCGATTCAATTACAGCCTCGTTTCCCCTCGATGCGAGAGCGTCTCCGAGAAATAAAACGTGTTTCTGCGTATTTGTCATGGCAGCCTTGGCAAACGGAGACAATCGCCTGACCAGCCACGGCAAGGACCCGCGTCAGCTACTCACCAGTTAACAAGCGCAGGCTACAGCGGCCAAGCCCAGGCACAGGGCTCTGACATCTCCCCCTCTCGACTCAGAAAGGTGCTACTAATTCTACACACAGAGACTAGGCTTTGGACTCACAGTGAGCCTGGCAGATCTACTGCCTGGTGCCCTAGTGGCTACCGGAGAAGATCAGCTCAGGGCCTACAGCCTAGACTTCCCAGGGTCACAGAACACTGGAGCTGTAAAGGAGCACAGTGCCAGAAGCCAGAGAAGTGCGCCGTGCTCAGGCCACAGCTCTCTGGCACGGCTGACAAGGACTCGTGCACAGGATGGGGTTTTCACAGCCCCTCCCACCCTCCACAGAGTCAGTGGCCAGTGTTTGTTGACTGACCATGTGAGTGACCATGGAATCGCTGACAGTCTCTTTGCAGCAAAAATCAAAGGACTGGGCAGAAATAAATAATAGAAGAAGTACTGTGCAAGGCACCAGGCGTCCTGGGCTGGACTTGCTTCTGTTAGGCATGCTGGCTGTGAGATCCAGCATAATTTACAAATTTCTCTTTGCTTTAGTTACCCCGTACTTAAAACAGGGATGAAAATACCTCACCTGCAGAAGCAGACAGCTTTTCCTGACACTGTCAGACTCTAAGACATACGATTCTAGGCAAAGTACATGAGACAATTTTATTTGCTTTATTTCTATATTCTGCCTCATTACTAAACACATGAGGCAGGTTACAGAAAAAGTGAGCGATAAAGTCGTATCACAACCAGCTAGGGTTTCGAAGCATAATTCTCGGGTCAGTTTTAGAGACGTGCCTTTACCTTGCCCTGGGGTGGGCAGCTTTGAGCAAGTTCTATCCGCCACACAGCTATCTGAACACAAAGCATCATGGAGGGACAACTGAAAACCCATGGAGGATTCTTGTTAGAATGCCGATCCAGAGGAAAATGGTAAATAATAAATAAATAAATAAAAATAAAAAATGCAGTTAATAGATTAACCGGTATTTTTTAAAAATACACACAAAGGGAGAGAGGCAGGTCAATCCTCTATAATGTAAATCAGCAAAAGTATCCCTAAAACTTCAAAGAATTTGCTTTATTAAAGCATTCAAACAGAACTTCAAAGCAATTCTCAGTTGCTTTCAAATAGGTGTTACTATCTCTTCCCTGACAGCAATCTTGCCATTTTCTTTTTAGGTATTTCTAACAGGGAGACAAAACACAGCACTGCCCCTGGTCTGGGGGGGCTGGCTGGTGGGGGCCTCACAGCAGCCCGAGGTCCTGGCCCAGGGCAGGGGCCACGAGGGGCCTCACCCTGAGGCGGCTGTCTGGGGAGGGTCCCGAGTCCCTCTCTTTCCTGCCTGCCTTCTCACTCTAGAGAAAAAATGAAAAGGGGCTTCCAAGCTCAGGGACAGCAACCCCACATTCTCCGCTTTCACAGAACCTGGGGAAATCTAATCAGCGTGTTCAGCATGCGTGTGTCAAGTCCTCCTTTGGGAGGACTACTCCTGCCTTAAACAGGGACGCGCACTGACCCCGGCACTCTAAAGTCAGTCGCCAGGCAGCAGCGGCGCCCAAGGTTTTTCACCTGTGTTGGGTGATTCTTTGGGTCTTGCCTTGCGGTCTCCTTGACAGCTACCCCAGCCGTCTGCCTGTCTCCTGCTGGAGTTGAGGATACCCAAGGAAGGACCTGAAGGTTTTCTAATTAGAAACACGCGAGCTGTAGGGCCTGGTACCCCCGGGGTTTCCTTGCTGCTCCTTCTGTTGTCGCTTTCAAATGAGGTCTTCTCCTCTGGCTGCGTCGCAGCCGCACAGTCTCCAAGTCCAGCACTCAGTGCCACATTCTTCACACAGACCTGGCTTAGCTTGTGCTCCCATCCCAGAGCAACGCCGAGAGGAGATAAAACCAGCCAAATGTGGGTGTCGGACAGAAATGAAGACAGGAAACCTGGGAAAACCACAGCCTGGGGATCCACATTGGAAATCACTGCCTAGGCTTGCAAACGCATAAAAATATTTTAAATTTCCCTTTAAATCACCACCAAAGCTAATCATGTGGAAGCAAGAGGAAAGGAGTACATGTAATAATTTTTCCTTTTCCTGCTGCAGTGAAAACAGAAGCAACAGGAGTTTCTCTGAATAGCCTGTGTGAGCAGATCTTTTGCTTTCTGTCCACTATAGATGAGTTAAACCACTGATGGAAAACTTTCAAAGATAATTTTACCTAGTATACTTTGCTGTGTTCAACTTTATTAGATCGCTCAGGAAAGAAAAGGTAAAGACAAGTATTTTTGTGTATATAATATACAAATTGATCTTAAAGCATTCCTGAGATTAAAATATCAACTATTGTTGAAGAAGATGCTTCATTGCTTTTCAAGTAGAATATCATCATGAAACCCCATAACATCCACTTAACCAAAGATTAGAACAAGAGGTATTTGTCCTCACACTCTTTATAAGCTTGTAAGTTTCTTTTGTGCCATGATACACGTTAAAATATAATGATAAAGCAACAAGGGAAGAAAGCTGTGTTAGGCTGGATATGATGATCTCTATGTTTTACCCTAATGCTTTCAATTAAATACATAGAATTTAAAGAAGAATTATATGCCGAAAACATCTTTAACCCCATGAAACTCATTGAACCTCCGAGAAGTAGCTGCATAAAGTTTTGATTTCTGTTCCACTGCACCCTCAGTCTAGCACTGAGGTTCCCACGCCCCAAGGACCTGAGAGCCACTGAGAATCCTCTGTGGAAACATTCAGATGGATCAGGGCAAAGAGATGCCTGGCTGGATTCATCTGAGGTGGACTGTCCTATGACTTTGCATCTCAATTTACTGCAGAATTGAAGAGAAGAGTCTATAAAAATAGTTATATTCATTGTTACGCCCAATAATGGCCTGGCTGCCCCAGGGAACTTGAGGATTTACTGATGGTGTCACAGAATGAGATGGCTGCAGAAGATAAAGCTTACAGAATGCTTCATCTGGAGATACTGAGGGTCTGAGTGGGACCTAGGCATTGCATTCTTTTAGCGCTCCCCAGGTGCTTGCTTCTCGGGGCGTTGTGGGTTGAGGACCTGTGCTCTGTGTTTGTAGGGCCTTAGAGCATCTTTATCCCTCGTCCCCTCCCCTGGTCTTACTGTCTTCAAACTCTTGCTTCTCCAATCTTTTCTTCACTTGCTACTACGGATACCTTTCAAATTTCTTCACCTCCCTTTTCTAGCTAAAACCTCCAATGGCTCCTTTCTACCCACCCCAGTGCAAGACACGTGCTCTCGTTCTCATTGATCTCCCTGCCTCTGGCTTCTTCTGCCCTGCCCTACGCTCCCGTGAGGTAGATGCCCAGATTCGCCCTTGAGCTGGGGTGAACCTGGTCACCTTTCTGTGGATGAATACACATCCCTCCTCTGCTAGACTTCAGGAGACTGCAGGCCTCCTTCAAGATGCAGGTCAGATAGCGTCTTCCCTGAGGAAGCTTCCCTTGACTTCCCCAGGGAGAGCTAACTGGGTTTTTTCCTAGTCCAGTAACTCTTTGTCTCTTGGTCTCTAAACAAAATGAAATCCTAAGTCCAGCCCAATGTAAATGTGAAATTGTGAACAATTCACATCAAGGCCGCCATCCTTCAGAAGGTCTGCTTGCAAGGCTGGCCCTTGGCTGGTGTCTGGGAACTTGGGTTTCAGGAGGGTCTCTACCATTCCCACACGGAGAAGAGGGGTTCATGGTGCCTAAATTGTGCAAAGGGCATGGTTTGTGCTGAAACCTGCCTTCTTCCTGGGTGTCTGGCACTTTTTTACATTCCACACAGGGGCTGGCTATGTGACCAGACCCCAACAAAAACCCTGGGCGTGAGCGTCTAATGAGCTTCCCTGGCAGACAGCAGTCCACACGTGTGGCCACAGCTCATCGCTGGGGGGCTTAAGAGCGTCCCGTGTGACTCTTGGAAGCTCCTGCCAGGAGATTAAAATGGATAAAAAGTAAATATATAAATAAATCTTAAAAAAAAAAAAAGACAGATCATGTGAACTGGAAAAGACAGGAGAACAGAAAGAGAAGAGAATGGAAAATATGGAACAGGGTCTCAGGGAATCGAATGACAATGTGAAACGCAAAAACATACACATTATCAGTGTCTCAGAAGGAGAAGAAAACAGAAAAAGGGCAGAAAGAATAGTTGAGGAAATAATGAATGAAAACTTTACTACCCTTATGAAAGACATAAATATCAATAACCAAGAAGGACAATGCACCCCAAACAGAATAAATACAAATAGACCTACCGAGAGACACTTACCATTCAGAATGACAAATATCAAAGATAAAGAGAAGATTTTGAAAGCAGCAAGAGGAAAGGAAAGCATCACGTACAAAGGAAACTCAATAAGATTAAGTGAAGACCTCTCATCAGAAACCATGGTGGAGAGAAAAAAGTGGTATGATGTATTAAAGGTATTGAAAGAGAAAAACTGCCAGCCAAAAACTCTGTATCCAGCAAAGCTGTTCTTCAAAAATGAAGGGGAGTTTAAAATCTTCAGAGACAAACAAAAACTGATAGAATATGTTACCAAAAGACCAAAATTACAAGAGATACTAAAGGGAGTACTGCAGCCTGAAAGAAAAAAAACAAGGGCGACAGACTTAGAAAGAGCGTAGAAATGAAGATTATAAGAAAGGGAAAATAAAAAGGTAAAAAGATAGACAATAGTACGATATGACAACAGAAAGCGGAAGGTCAAAATGGATGAAGTAAGTAATGCCTTTATAGTTATAACATTGAATGTTAATGACTTGAACTCCCCAATCAAAAAACATAGACTGATAGAATAGGCAAAAAATATGAGCCATCTCTATGTTGTCTACAAGAGACTCAGTTCAGATGTAAGGACACAACTATGTTAAAAGTGAAAGGTTGAAACAAGTTATTCCATGCAAATAGTAAGCAATACTAATATCAGACAAAATAGATTTTAAGTGCAAAACTGTTATAAGGGATGAGAAGGTCATTACATATTAATAAAAGGGGCAATTCAACAACAAGAAATAACTATCCTAAATATTTATGTACCTAACCTCAGTGCCCCAAGACACAGGAGGTACACACTGGCAAAGCCGAAGGGAGAAATAGATGTCTCTACAACAATAGTTGGAGACTTCAATACACTACTCTCATTATTGGATAGAACATTTGGATAGAGGATAAAGAAACAGAGATCTTGAATAATATGATAAATTAACTGGACTTAAGAGATATCTAAAGAGGACTGCACCCCAAAACAGCTGGATATACATTCTTTTCAAGTACTCATGGAGCCTTCTCCAAGATAGATCATATGTTGGGTCACAGGACAAGTCTCAATAAATTTAAAAAGATTGAAATTATACAAAACATTTTTTCTGATCATAACGGAATGAAGCTGGACATCAACAATGGATGGAAAAAGGGAAAATACATAAATATTTGGAGATTAAACAACACACTCTTAAGCAATCAATGGGTCAAAGAAGAAATTTTGAGAGAATTCAGCAAATATCCTGAGAAGAATGAAAATGAGAACACAATATATCAAAACCTATGGGGTACCACAAAGGCAGTGCTGAGAGGGAAATTTATAGCCCTCACTGCTTATATTAAAAAAAGAAAAAAGAGCTAAAATTGATGATCTAACTGAACACCTGGAAGAACTAGGAAAAAAAAAAAAAAAAACAGCAAACTAATCCCAAACCAAGCCAAAGGAATGAAATAGTAAAGATCAGAACAGAAATAAATGAAATCAAGAACAAAAAAACTATAGAGAGAATCAACAAAACCAAAAGTTGGTTCTTTGAGAAGATCAACAAACCCTTAGCTAGACTGACAAAGAAAAAAAGAGAGAGAAGACACAAATAAATAAAATAAGAAAAGAGAGGGGGGACATTACCACTGACCCCACAGAAATAAGAGAAATCATAAGTGGATACTATGAACACCTGTATGCCAAAAATTAGAAAATGTGGATGAGATGGACAAATTCCTAGAAACACACAAACCACCTACACTGACCCTAGAAGAAGTAGAAGACCTCAACAAGCCAATCACAAGTGAAAAGATTAAAACAGTCATCAAAATCCTCCCAAAGATGAAAAGCCTGGGACCAGATGGCTTCACAGGTGAATTCCACTAATCATTCAAAGATGAACTAATACTGATCTTGCTCAAGCTCTTCCAAAAATTGAACAGGAAAGAATGCTACCAAACTAATTGTATGAAGCCAACATTTCCTTAATACCAAAACCAGATAAAGATACTACGAAAAAAGAAAATTATAGACTAATATATCTAATGAATATAGATGCAAAAATCCTCAACGAAATACTTGCAAACAGAATCCAAAAGCACATTAAAAGAATTAAACACTATGATCAAGTGAGTTTTATCCCAGGTATGCAAGGGTGGTTCAACACAATAAAATCAATGTAATAAACCACATTGATAAATTTAAAAAGAAAAATTACATGATCTTCTCAATAGATGCAGAAAAGGTATTTGGCAAAATACAGCACCCTTTCTTGATAAAAACACTCCAAAAGATAGGAATAGAAGGAAGCTTTCTCAATATGGTAAAGTGAATATATGAAAAGCCTACAGTTAGCATTGTACTCAATGGTGAAAGACTGAAAGCTTTCCTGCTGAGATCGGAACAAGACAAGGATGCCCACTGTCACCACTGTTATTCAATATTGTGCTAGAAATTATAGCTAGAGCAATTAGGCTAGACAAAGAAATAAAAGGCACCCAAATAGGAAGGGAAGAAGTAAAACTTTCGCTATTCGCTGATGATATGATCCTATATCTAGAAAATCCTGAAAAACCCACAATGAAGCTTCTAGAATTAATAGATCAGTCAGCAAGGTGGTGGGAGACAAGATTAATATGCAAAAATCAACAGAGTTTCTATATACTACTAATGTGCTATTTGAAGAGGAGATCAGGAAAAAAAATTCCATTTATAATAGCAACTAAAACAATCAAATATTTAGGAATAAATTTAACCAAGGACCTAAAAGACCTGTATTCAGGAAAATACAAAACACTGTTAAAAGAAATCAAAGAAGACTTAAATAAACAGAAGGACATAGCATATTCATGGATTGGAAGACTAGATATTGTTAAAATGTCAGTTCTACCCAAACTGATTTACAGATTCAATGCAATCCCAATAAAAATCCCAACAGCCTTTTTTGCAGAAATTGAGAAGCCAATAATCAAATTTACTTGGAAGGGTAGGGGGACCCACTTAGCCAAAAATGTCTTAAAAAAGAAGAATGAAGTTGGAGGACTGTCACTTCCTGACTTTAAAGCATATTACTTAGCTACAGTGGGTAAAAAAAAAAAAAAAAGCATGGTACTGGCATAAGGACAGACAGACTGACCAATGGAACCAAATCAAGGACTCAGAAACTGACTCTCACATTTACAGGCAAGTGATTTTTGTTAAGCCCACACAGCTGGGCCAGAACTGTTTATTCAATGAATGGTGCTGGGAGAACTGGTTAGTCATATCCAAAAGAAAGAAAGAAGACCCCTATCTCATACCTTTTACAAACATTAACTCAAAATGGATCTAGGACCTAAATATAAAAACAACAACCATAAAATTCATATAAGAAAATGTAGGAAAACATCTTCAAGTTCTTGGTGTAGGCGGTAGTTTCTTAAACCTTATGCCCAAAGCACAAGCAACAAAAGAAAAAATAGATAAATGGGACCTCCTCAAAATTCAACACTTTTGCACCTCAGAGGACTTTGTCAAAATGGTGAAAAGGCAGCTGACTCAATGGGAGAAAATATTTGGCAATCACATATCTGATAAGGGTTTAATATCCATGATATATAAAGAGATCATACAACACAATAAAAAGACAAATTATCTGATTGAAAAAAGGGCCAAAGACTTGAAAAGACAACTTTTGAAAGAAGAAATACAAATGGCAAAGAAACACATGGAAAAATGTTCAACATCACTAGCAATTAAGGAAATGCAAATTAAAACTACAATGAGATAACATTTCACACCTATTAGACTGGCCTCTATTAAAAAGTCGGAAAACTGTAAATGTTGGAGAGGATGTGGAGAGATAGGAAGGCTTATTCACTGTGGGTGGGGATGTAGAATGGTACAGCCACTGTAGAAGACTTTTTGGCAATTCCTAAGAAGTTGAATATAGACTTGCCATGGGACCCAGCGATACCACTGTTAGGTATATACCAGAAGAACTGAGCGGTGACACGAATAGATATCTGCACACTGATGTTCATAGCAGCATTATTCATGATTGCCAAAAGTTGGAAACAACCCAGGTGTCCATCAACTGATGAATGGATAAAAAAAATTGTGGAGTATATACACGGTAGAATATTAAGCAGTTGTAAGAAGAAAGGAAACCTATGACAACATGGGTGAACCTGGAGGACATTATGCTGAGTTTAGCAAGTCAGACACGAAAGGACAAATGCTGCATGATTGCCCCATTAGAAACTAAATATATTATGTGAAATATGAATATGGGTAGAAGCGCATATATAAGACTTTTTCTTTGAAGCTGAACAAATGTAAGTTAATAGTACAAAATGTTAATATCAGACAAATAACACATCATACTAAGTGAAGGAGACCAGACTCAGTACTACATATTGTCTGATTCCATTTATATGAAACGTAACTGTAAATCCATTTATAAAGATGGAAGGAGAGTAGTGGTTATGTAGATCTGAGGAAGGAAGGCTAAGGGGGGGCGGAGTCTTTCTTATTGGAGTAATGAACTTGTTCTACAATTTTTGAGATGATGAATATACAACATTGTGATTATACCAAAAGCCATCGATTATGCACTTTGGGTAGAATAGCCAGAAACAGCAGCTATGTACAGTGGAGGGGCATAGAGGGGTTGAGAGGTGAGGAATTTTCTTGTTTTTCTGTTTTTTGTTAATTATTATTATTATTATTATTGAAATAATGAAATTGCTCCGATAATGATTGAAGTGATGAAGACACAACTACATGATTATGCCAAATACCAGTTTGTACACTTTGGATGAATTGTATGCTTTATTAACATGTATCAATAAAATAGATTTCTTTAAAAATAAATAAATAAATAATAAATAGAAGCAAACCGTTTTTGTGGTTCTAAAACAAAGGTGCGTTAAGTGTTGCTTCACATAACAGATTAGGAACAATCATTCTAGTAACAGCTGACTCGCATGCGCAAACCATTCACACATTGCTCCCTTTCACAGCTGAGGAAATGGGCGCATGTGGAGGGTAAGTGATAGTCTGGGAATCACTCCCTGCTGGGTTGCATTGGATCCAATCACTATGGGATCTACCTCCCATGAATTCTTCAGAGCGTCAATTTAGCAACAGATCCCAAAATGTAGTAATAAAACCCAAGTAAACAATCTAAAAGGAAAAAAAATTTTTTTTCAGCAAAGATGTGTTGTTTAGAACAAGAATATGGGAACAATCCAGCAAGGGAAAGGAAATAAGGAATGAAGTCACTCCTCAAGTCAGCACAGAAAGGGTGAAGAAATGGGACAACTTTCACGTAAAATAGGACAGAAAGTAACAGCACATCAATACCATCACACGATGGTGATCATGTTTTTTATTATATCTCAAAAAGGTTTGGGAGTAATTTCAAATAAATAATTCATATTGTTGATTCATGATTTTCTACTTATGGCCTAGTAGAAATTTAAAAGTCAATTTGAATTCCTCCAAGGAGATTTCCACAGTTGTTTTAGTGTGATGATAACCTCAGCCTTTCTAACAAAGGGCCACTGTCAAAGAACTCAGACCACCTACTGATTTCTTAGAGGTTCAGATTTGGGGAATCCTCCTATTTCCACAACTGCAAATAATCTACAAATGGAGACAATAGTATTTAATTAAACCAGAGAATCTGCTTTTTACTAAAGTCCTTGTGAGTTTCTGTAGAGAACATTCTGCAGTGAAGTGGGAAACCACGTGCAGTTATTAGGTACGTGAACTTGCACTAACTTAAAATGAGAAGGTGCCATTTTATTTTTATGGTACCTCCTGGTTGAAAAAGTCTACCATTCTCCTGTTTTAACTCAAAACTTTGTTAAACATATTTTAGATGATTTGTGATCATATATTAAATACTCTACATTTATTTTTAGTTTTTCTATTTTATTTGTGACAATCCACATTTTATGATAGTATGGTGTCTTCACAGCACAACCAAACCCAATGCTATTTAGTAAAACACCCTAACACTTGTATTTATCGTGAACTATCTCGAACTGCCCTGCTTTCCTTTCATGTACTGGGAATGGCTCATCCAAACAAAGATGAGTCTCATGTTTGAAAGTGTCTCCACCATGCCAGGGAGGTGGGCAAATCTGTAAAGAAGGACCCCTCATGGCCGATAGCCTCTGGAGGGAAAATCAGAGATCTGTGAGCCAGAACAGGGCAGATGGAATCGATTGTTCCTGCGGTGTCCAGCCCAGAGACATTTAGGGCCCAAATACTGAGGCCCTCTTAGTAAACGGAGGCACCAGAGATCTGCTAGACTTGATCTCGTTTCACGCTGGCATCACACCATACTCCGTGACGGCCCAATGCTCTGGCCCAGGAGACCTCACCAATGACTCGAGGTGGCATCAGATGCATGAGTCTACTACATTGTGTTTGTAAATCATGTCTGATTTCAATCAGATGGCCCAAACCATTGGCAAAATAACCTCAGATCTCTACAGGTCAAATGCCCCCTAGAGAGCTGGGTGGACTTGGCCCAGGACCAGTTGCGCCTGCAGTTTCCCTTCACAAAATCATCTCTGATGTTTACTTTTCAAAAATGTGTGGCCCAAAGGTTACAACCATGTGACCTTGGGCAAGTCACTCAACCACTCTGGGCCAGTGTTTCTTTATTGACAGATAACCTTTGTCAGTGGAAGACTTATCACATGCTTAGAGGCAAACCCAGCGGTGTTTTCCGGAAACTTGACTAGGTGATTATAGAGTAAACCTGAATGAATCAACAGGTGCACTGTCCTCAGCCCAAGCCCCAGAACGACAAGCAACGGTCTCCACGTAAGCCAGCAACTAAGGGTAGATATCTGTCCGATCTAACGAGCCAGAGATCGTCAGCTGTTCAATTTTAAATATTGTTCCTGGATAAAGGTGAAAAACAAAGCCATGAAATCTAGTTGATGGGCTTCTGGCTGGTGTGTGGTCAGCAAAGCAGATAGTCTCGTGAGCACACAGTACCGAGAGGGACTCACTCGTAGCCATCACACAAGCCAAACACACAAACACAACAGAAGCAGAGAAATAAAGTGGTCCTGTTTGGGTTTTACATCAACTTAAAAGGTCAACAGGAAAAACATCTGTAACATGTTAGATTAACGTACTGCAGATGAGTATTCAACTTTTGATCTGTTAAATCTACTAAATGGCAACAGCATGTGGTTTATCTGACTGCATGCAAACATATTCTACCAATCAATAAGGAAGAGATTAACCCTCAATTTTAAAATATGAGCAAATGTCAAAAATAGATAATTCATAGCAAAGAACATGTAATTACTAATATATATACTATAAATTCTTCACATTCCAAGAAGACAAAGAAATGCAATAAAATATAATTATTTTCTCTACTGCTTTCACGAAGATACATTGTCAAATTGAACTTGTCAGTAGTTCACAGGGTATTTCTCATAAACAAGTATTATACTTTCTCATACTGGTAGTAGCATTCTAATTTCATGTGGGCAGTTTTTCAGTCTGTAGTAAAATTTTTTAAGGGTTTGATCCTATGGAAATAGTCTTCAGTGTGCAAAAAGATTTATAAATGAGCACAAAAGCTGTAGATGGTAGGATTTGAACCGAGTAAAAGAAAAAGATGTGCATATCGTCTAAAGAAAAAACAGACAAATACTTGATAGTGTTTGTCTCTGTGTTATGCAGGATGACAGCCAGTGTTCTGGTTTGTTCTGTTGGCATATCTATATTTCACACATTTTCTAAAATGTGTTCCCCTAAAGGGAAAAAGCATTAAGTGCTATCCTTGTTAAAGGCCAAGTTCAAATGTTCCAAGTTGAAGAAGGCTTCCATCAGCTGCCACCGATTTTTCTAGGAAGAGCTATTCTGATGTGGGCCCATGGAACTTTGCCCAGCCCACTGCCCTGCTCCCCTCACTGTACTGTAATGGTTTGCCCACCACCTCTCTACAGCCTCCCAGGAGCATTTCCATGCCTTTTCCATCTTCATGCTCCTTGGTGTTATCATAATAAATGTTCCCCAAGATAGCCCGGGTGGGGTGGTGGCCTGGCTTTCTCCATCGTGGAAACTCTTGCTAAAGACGCTCTTATTTCTCTGCTTAATATTCTTGGCCTTGAAAACTTGGAGTTGTTGGGTTATTTTTTGAGAAAATTAGAAGCATACCTGCCAGTTTCCATGCAATTTTCTATACTTTTCTCACCTTGTTTCCTATATATGAGCTTCATCTGATAGAGACCGATGTTACATCACTATAACTTCAAAGCCCTTCAAAAGGTACAGACAGAAAACTACAGCGAGAGAAAGTAATTCCCCCAAGTTATTCTATTTCATACATTTGACTCATATATTTAATGAGATATATCTTTACCCAACCATAGAGCCACACAGCAATGGGCCAAAATACTTAGCTTTGATACCATCAAATAACTTTACAGAAAAGTTCTATGAAAAAATCAGAAAAATGTATGCTTCTGAATATCAAAGGCAAATGCAAAGCAAAAGATTCATAACTGGTATGTTAGTTACAGCAGATAGCGTGTAATTCTTCCAACAAAACAGACACCTTGTTATATACACTGAAATAAGGGCTGCTTCATTTACAAAGATGTATTTACTGGATTAAGTAGCAGGTGACTGGCATGAATACCTTCGCTTGTCTGGTTCCACCTCTTGAGTAACTCAAGCTAGTATTAGGGGTGAAGTATCTTGACATAGAAAAAAATGTTCCTAGAAGCAAACCTATGATTTTGAGTTAAAAAAATAAATTATATTCCAAATACTCTCTTTCAAGAATGGACAAACTTCAAGTCAAAAACTGGGGAAATGAGAAATAGGAAGTTGAGCATGAGTAAAAATTTAATTAAGAAATTTTGGTCTTTCACAAACTGTCTCATACTTTCAAAACTATATTTTACTCCAATGAACTTAAGAAGATTTTTTTCACTTCTTTTTGGGAAGACAGAAATAGTTAAAATTGAATATAAACTACCATTCATCCAAAAGCAGTTTTAAAATAAATTTCACTAAGAATTTCTAAAATGCCATGAATGCCTGAATTGTCATTAAATTCTTAAACAACATTCTTTAATTAAATTGCATGATTACATGTATTTATGCTGATTACATAATTTAAATAGCATCATAAATAAACCACAATCAACAAAATTGCATTTAAAAAAAAGAAAGTAAGGCAGTAAAAAACTGTACTAAAATTAGATTTCAGTTTTTGTGATATAGTCCTAAAGTACAAAAAATATCAGTTAAGGAGTAAGGCTGTGAGATGGAAAGCCACATTCCTGAAGGAACTGATCAACCACTTAAGCATTCCTGGAGCTCTGGTAGACTTTTAGAATCCAATTGCTTAATTGTTCCTTTGTCCTTGAATAACCTTTTATGAAAGGTTTTTTGCTCACAAAATCAAATTCCAGATAAACTGGGGGAAAACAATCTCTGCTTTAAATACTAATTACAGGGAAGCGGCTGTGGCTCAATCAGTAGGGCTCCTGTTTACCATATGGGAGGCCCCGGGTTCGGTTCCCGGGGCCTCCTGGTGAAGGCAGGCCCTCCCGCATGGCGTGGTTAGCTGACCCAGCGAGCACAAGCAGCAAGGGGGGGATAAATGAATAAATAAATAAAATCTTTAAAAAATAAATAAATAAATAAATAAATACTAAATACAGAATTTAACAAAGGCCTCCCTTCTCCAGTTGTGCCCTACTTCAGTACACAGCCAACAAAAATATATGAATTTCATTAAATAATTAAAAACCAATAATTTCGATTATTGGACAACTACTGATTGCTCCACTATTACTTCATATTGTATCATAAAAATTCACTAGTGCTCAGGACAATACTGCTAAAATAGGTATTCGCGCCTTTCTTTTACAAACAAGCAATATCTGAGGAACACGGGTTTAAGAAAACATGCTCCATTTTAAAAAGAATAATGAATGAAGGACTCTATATAGTTTTCTTATGGCATCCAGCTCCCCATCTTATCCAGAAAAAAACCCACTATGCCTATAAAAGAGTGGCTCATCTCAAGGTTTTTCTATTATTTTTCTTCTAATACAAAAATAGAAATATTATAAATTACATAAAGATATAACTTGTGAAAAGAAAAACAGAAAATGGAGGGACAGAGGACTATAGGAACAGAGTATGTGTAGGCTGTGAAACTCAAGTTGGTATCAACACAAACTAAACCATAATAGATTTAGAACAGTAAATGTAATCCCCATGGTAATATCTTTAAAAAACCTACATAATGGAAGTGTGACATGATTAAAAATGGTGCATCATAAAAGAGCACCTAAACAAAAAAGAAGGCAGAATGGTGAAAGGGGGGAAACATAAAGGCATAAGACTCACAAAAATCAATTAGCAAAGTGGCAGAAGTAAGTCTTGCCTTCTAATTACCTTAAATTTAAATGGATTAAACTCTGCAACCAAAAGGCAGTGATGGCAGAATGGAGAACGTAAAGAACATTATCCAACTATTTGCTGTTTACAAGATACCCATTTTAGATCCAAAGATACAAAACACATTGAAAGTAAAAGGATGGAAAAATGTATTTCATGCAAATAGTAACCAAAAGAGAGCTGGGGTGGCTATGGTAATATAAGATGCAAAAGACTTTAAGCAAAAAACTGTTACAATAGACAAAGAAGGACATCATGTTGTATTCATACACAATGTTGTATATGAACCAAACATTGAAGGGAAAAATGAACTTTTATAATAGTAGTTGGAGATTTCAGTACACCACTTTCAAGAGAGGATAGAACATCTAAACAGAAGATCAACAAAACTAGAGCACCTGAGCAACACTGGAACCCACCTGCATGTAATAGACATAGAGAGAACCACTTTGTCCAACAACAGCATAATACACATTCTTTTCTATTGCTGACGGATCATTTTCCAGAAAGACCATCTGTTAGGACGCAAGAAAAGCCTCCATGAACTTTAAAATATTGAAATTATAAAAAGTATCTTCTCTGATATCAGTGGAATAAAGCTAGAAGTCAGTATCAAATGGAAAACTGGAATTTTACAACAAATGTGGAAATTAAACACTGCATTATTAAACATAACATACAAAATATATGGGATGCAGCAAAGGCAGTGCTCAAAGTGAAATTTATAGCTATGAATATTTATGTTAAAAAGAAGAAAGATCTCAAATTAAGAACCTAACATCACATCTCAAGAAACCAGAAAAAGAACCCCAGAGCAAAGTAACTCCAAAATTAGCAGAAGGAAGGAAATAACTGAATAGAAGGGAAAGAAATGAAATGGAAAATGGAAAAACAATTGAGAGAATTAAAAATTGGTTATTTGTAAGAATCAATAAAATTGACAAAACTTTAGCTAGACTCACGAGAGAAAAAAAAAGAGAAAAGAGAGGAATAACTAAAATAAAAGGAAAATGGTGACCTTACAGGAAAAAAGGATTATAAAATGATACCATAAGCAATTGAGCAGCAACAAATTAGGTAATCCAGCTGAAATAGAAAAATTCCTAGAAACACACAAATTATCTACATTGACCCAAGAAGAAATAGAAAACCTTAAGAAATCAATAATAAATTTTAAAAATTCAATCAATAATAAAAAATCTTCCACCAAAGAAAAGTCTAGAACCAGGTGGCTTCACTGGTGAATTCTACCAAACAATTAAAGAACAATTAACACCAATACTTCTCAAAGTCTTCCAAAGAATTGAAGAGGAGGGAACACTTCCTAATTCATCAGCATTACCCTGATACCAAAGCCTGGTAAATAAACTACAAGAATAGAAAATTACATACCAATTTATTTTATGAATGTAGATGCAAAGATTCTTAAAGAAATTCTAGCAAACCTAATCCAATAGAACAGTAAAAGAATTATACAACATGAACAAGTAGAATTTATCCCTGGTATGCAATGGTAATTCAACATATGGAAATCAAGAAATGTAATACATCACATTAATAGAATGAAAGGGGGGAAATTAAGATTATTTCAATAGACATGGAAATGGCACTTGAAGAAATTCAGCACCCTTACTTGATAATAACATTCAGAAAACTGGAATAGAAGGGAACTTTCTCAACTACATATAGGCCATTTATGATAAACTGTCATCCAATATCATACTCAATGGTGAAAGATTTACAGCTTTCCCTCTAAATCAGAAACAAGTCAAATATACCCACTTTACTTTCAGCACAGCTATTCAATTTTGTACTGTGAGTTCTAGTTAGAGCAATTAGGCAAGAAAAAGAAATAAAATGTATCCAAATTGGAAGGGAAGAAGCAAAATCATCTCTATTTGCAGTTGACATGATATCTTATATAGAAAAAACATTTTAAATCCACAAGAAAACTAGAAGAGCTAATAAACGAGTTCAGCAAAGTGATCAACATGCAAAAGTCAATTGTGTTCCTATACACTAGCAATGAACAACCCAAAGAGGAAATTAACAAAACAATTTCATTTACAGTAGCATATAAAATAATAGAATATCTAGGAATAAATTTAAGCAAGGATGTAAATGCCTTGTATACTGAAAACTACAAAATATTTCTGAAAGAAATTAAAGAAATCCTAAAATCATGGCAAGGTGTACCATGTTCATGGATTGGAAAAATTATTATTGTTAAGAGGTCAATATTATTCAAAGTGACCTACAGAATCAAGGCACTCTCTATTAAAAATTACAGCAGCATTTATGCAGATATGGAAAAAACAACTCTCAAGCTCATAATGAATTTCAAGGGGCCCAAAATAGCCAGAAAGAGTTTAATTAGGAAAACAGGGTTGGAGGACTTATGCTTCCTGATTTCAAATTGTACTACAAAGTGCAAGTGATCAAACCAGTGCAGTACTGGCATAAAAATAGACAAATCAATGGAATAGAATTGAAAGTCCAGAAATAGACCCACACATTTGTGATCAATTGATTTTTGACAAGTTTACTTAGGTACATGCAGTGGAGAAAGAACAGTCTTCAAAAAATGGTGCTGGGAAAACTGGATATCCACATGCAAAAGAATGAAGTTAGACCCCTACTTCATACAATATATAAAAATCAACTCAAAATAGATTAAGGATGTAAATATAGCTAAAGTCTATAAAACTCTTAAAAGATAACAGGGGCAAATCTTCATGACTTTGGATTCAGCAACAGATTCTTAGATATGACATCAAAAGCAAAAGAAACAATAGATAAATTTGGCTTTATCAAAATTACAAACTTTTATTCATCAAAGTAAATGATGAAGAAAGTGAAAAGAACCTGTAGAATGGAAGAAAATAGTTGCAAACCATATATTGGATAAGGGTGTAATTTCCAGACTATATACATAACTTTTCTAACACAACAACAAAAAGACAACTCAATAAAAGGGTAAAGCACTTGAATAAACAATTCTCCAAAGAAGATATACAGTTGGCCAATAAGCACATGAAAAGGTGCTCAACATCATTAGTCATTAATAAATGCAAATAAAAACCACATTGAGATACGACTTGAACCTACAAGGATATCTATTTTAAAAAGAAAGAAAGAAAGAAAGAAAATAATAAGCGTTGGAGAAGATGCAGAAAAATTTGAACTCCAGTGCATTGTTGGTGGAAACATAAATGGTGCTGCCAGTGTGGAAAGTTTTATGGCGGATTCCTCCAAAAGTTATATATAGAATTACCAAATACCCAGCAATTCCACTTATATGATTTCCATTTTGTGTTTCTTTATTTTGATTATCCCCTTCAAATCCTCTCTAAGGGATAGGAAACTCTTTTGTTTTTCATTTGAAGGATTGTTTGGTTTAGCAAAAATTCAGTTCATAAACAATTTTCAGAAAGTCATTTATTATTTAAATCTATCAGAAACAACTTTATGGAAGTTGACAAAATCTTCTACAAAGATGAGAGGATTATGTAGCTGAGTTACTTTTCCATAGTTCTGATTTAAGGAAAGACAGAGGGATTATGTTTGCTGATAAAACTCCATAAGCATGGTTTTCTACATCTTTATTTTTAGCATTTACCATTGGGAAATCACAAAAATGTGGGAAATATTTCTGCCCCCTTCGAAACAATCCTGTTTAAATTTTGCCATGATTCTCTCCTACATCTGTGAAGAAGCAGCCCCCCCAATGGCTGTGCCACGTATATCATAATAACCTATTGCATCTTCTGGATAAATTGACTTATCTACAGAGAGAAGTTATACATTTGTCCACCTATAACCTAGTGATTTTTTGTCTAGCAGGCAAAGTCTTTATTAAAGTATAAATCGAATACTTCCATTAATCATATTTTCATCTATGGGATAAAATGATAGTACACCATTTACACACCTTTTACTTTGTAAAGTTTCAAACCATACTTTACAAACATTTTTTTATTATTATTTTGCATTCCATTGAACATCTCCTAGCTATTTATTATTTGCTGTTTGGTCATTACTTGGGCCAAGCCGTGGAAACTGGTTTTATATTGCCAGACATCTAGATACAGTTTGAATATGTTAAAACATATTTGGAAATTTGCCAAAATGAACATTTCAAATCTTATCGAAAGAGCTAAAAATATCAGCTTAGAAAGTAACAATCCCGAAAGCAATATCAGCATTTCACCTTATCACTGTATAATGAGAAAAGTTTATCCTTTCCAAGTTATAAAATTTTAGAGATGATGTCATATACTAAATGCTTCATTTTTCATATCCCTGTGGAAATGGGTTCAAGCATGCTGGTCCTAAAATCTGCTATAGGGGACACGTAGATATTCATCTTAATACTTCAGGCGTAACCTGCAACAGAACTCACCTAAATATAACCTTCAGTCAATTCTCAAAAATTGTAGGGAGGAGAAGTAAGAGGATTATTTTATTTTGAAAGAAGGAGTTAGATATGATTTGTACAGTTGACTCACAAATGGTTCAGGGAAAAATAAGAAGAGATAGAAGCACGAATGATAGAGCAGATGGGGCAAAATATTCTCAGCTGGTGAGTAGAGATGTGCAAGAGTTCATCTTTTCTTAAGCTCAAATTTCTTTCTAAATAAAAAGCAACTCCCCCAAACCCAAAACAGGCCCATTGTTAAGATGTGCTCCCTTTTCTGTAACCCCATTATCCTATATAATTATATTTGCTCTTCAATATACTATGATATTTTACACACCTTTGTAACTTAACTCCTGGTAGCTATTTACTGAATATTTTATGAATGGATGGATGAATGAACAAAGGAGTGAAATGAATTATTGGAGACATAGTAGGAAGCTGTTGGTTAACCCAATTATAATTCTTATAAATTATTGTCACATCCTCATCTATCCTGGAAGCAGCACATACCATGTATTTCCCAATTCAGTATTTCCATAGTTGTCAGTCAGGCTTTCAAAAATATTGAGTCTCTATAATTCCAACCAATGGAAAGTCGACTCACGTGATGGCGAATCCCAACCATTATGCTTATGGAAATGATGAGTAGTATCAAAGCAGAGACATAGGTGTGCCAAATTTATTTACATTCATAAAGGCCACAAGGAGAAAAAGTGTAATTGTTCAGAGATAGGAGTCTAAATTTAAAAGACACAGTGCCCTGGGAGGTGAAGAATAAGCTAATAATGGAAATTAACAATTATGATCTCTTCTCCCTATTTCCAGCTAACAAAACAAAACAAAATAAAAAGCAACAAACAACATCAAAACTCAGAGAATCACCTAGAGTAAGGAAGAATGGCAGGCGTGCCTTCACATTTAAATTTAAATCAATTTAAATCCAGACATGTAGGCAGGGTGCTGTGGACAACAAAGGGAGGTAACTAGGGGAGAGGTTAAGTCAGGGTAAAAATTTGGATCCGAATATGGGATACTCACTGCAATGGAAAACCAGGAAGCCTTTAGAGAACTAGGACAAGAAAAAGGAAAGCCCGGCAGCTTTCATTCTGCATGCTTGGAAGCTTGGTGCCAAAGTCGTTTAAGAAACAATTTGGGGAGTGGGTTCAAGAGGAAAGGGCGCCTTCGGAGGCGAATGGGCAGAACCTTGCTTGTCTTTTCATCTTTACTGGAGCCTTGGCAGGGCCATCAGTCTACTGAGAGTTGAATTGGGGCAAACCTAAGGCTGGTAGTATTTGAAAAGAGAGACTCTCGTCCCGCCCCACTCAGTGGCACCACCCCTGCATCTGGTCCAAGATACATTCACACACAGTCACGTGTTCTCATTCTACGCAGATATTTCTCTTTTACATTTCCCCAGAGGAGAAGTAAAATGCTGTAATCCGTGCTTAGTGGCTGCGTGCTCATCAATTGTAACAAATGTACCACACTAATGAGGGATGTTGTTAATGTGGGAAAGTGTGGGACGGGTAGAGAGCGGACATCTGGGAATGCCCTACATTTTTTATGTATGGTTTATGTAATCTAAGTATCTTTTTTAAAAAAAAAAAAAAAAAGTTTTTTAAAAAAGTAAAATGCTCTGAGACCAAATTCTGAGTACTTTTAAAGAACAGATGGGAAGAGGAGCAAACAACACACCTGCCGGTTGCAGCATCAGCTTCGCCTCAGGCTCAAGGGAAGGGGCTGTGCCTGCCTTCACTGCCTCGCGGTGACGGGCGTTTCAAAGCCATCAGCGCCTGCTGCACTGTTTAGAATGTGGAGGGAACGCTTTGTTCCTGCCTCGCTGATCAATCAAATACTTCATGAAGAGTAATTAAAATGAAGTCAAAAACGTTCTGCGTGGCTCTGTGAACTTTAAAGTTTGTTAACCTATTATTGGATTTTCAAAAATACCTGTTTAGGAAACGGATCTAATTTTCTATTTATTTGTCAATTTCAGTTTCTAAGCTTAGATTCAGGTCCGCTCTGAGAATGCTAATCCTAAATCTACCCGATTTCAACTCGTTGTGAGTACACTCAGAAAGACCTTCCAAGTCCATAACGCATTTATAAGATCAGACATTCAAAGTCTTTCAAAGCACTCTGTAAAATGCCCGCCTAGGTTCCTGTTTGAGGGGGAAAGAAAAGGCTTTCTTCTCAACTCACTGCAAATTAATTAACTCATTCATTTGTTCATAAAGCAACTACGCTACTCTCCAACTTCAAGCCTTCCAGAAGCTTCCGGGTTGCATGGCCTAGACACAGCAGGAGCAAAAGGCATAGAAGAATGTGCCTCCTGCTGGCTGGGTGCAGGCTCCCAGGGCAGGGGTTGGAGGGGCGGTTGGGGGGGGGGGCAACCCCCACTTCAGGTGACAAGTGGGTTTTACTCTGAGGGCGCTGGAGGGCACCAGGCACGACAAGATCTGACACAGGTTTTTAAATGATCTCCCCACAATTCTGTTTAGAATGGACCGGAGGAATACATGTTTTCATCATCTTTGGCGCAACAGATAAAAGTGAAAAAAAAAAAACTCTGAAGATGTTCAGCTATCCCACAGAAAGACTAAAATGTTTGTGGGTTCCCATGTGGTGTTAATCAGCATCAAGCGTGGCCTATGAGGAGGAAAATTAGGACCCGATTAGGCTGGCAGATGTCTAACAATTTAAACACCTAGGATAGCTAGTTCTCCCTTTCATGTGTTCAGTAAAACAGGTGAGATATTTGACTGCGTTTTCCTCGTGGAGCCTCATCGGCCATTTCTCCCAGTGAAAAGAGGGAGACCGCAAACAGACGATATGCCCTGTCGTCTCCACTCGAGCGGAGCACACATCCCAGTGGGCCGCCAGGCCGCCGGCGGGGCCGTGATGGGCCATCTCGCCCCACGTTCCTCCGCTCAGGCCTCCAGTAGGCAGAGCGGAAAGCAACGCCCGCTTTAATCAAAGCCAAAGGCGGGCGGGGGGCACCTCAGACTGTAGGTGGTTCTTGACCCCAAAGCAGAGGCTGTGTCTGAGCCCACGTCTCGACCGAGCATCGGCCCAAAGGCCTCCATTTCCAGCGTTGTTTCTGGCCCTGGTACCTTAGGAACGCAGAGCACTGGAGCTGGCTTCCTGCCCTGGCAGGTGCTTGGAAAATCCCTGTCGGACGAATGAGCAAACAGCGTCATCTCAGAAAAACAGCCGCAACAGCAAAACCGACGTAGAGCTTCCTTTTACAAGAGTATCTAGGACGGGGGGGTTAAAGGTGATGGTTATGAAATCCAAAGCCTCCAAGCTGAATGTCAACAAAATTTCTACTTTTCCTCCGTAAATAATAAAAACCCACTCCAAATAGTTTTGCAGTTTCTCAAACTTTAGGATTCATCAGAATCCCAGGTGATTGTGAAGACACCTGAACTCCACGCCCTTCACAAGCACCCAGGTGAGCTGACCTGTGGCCAGGTAGCTCCACCTGAGAAATGCCACTCTCCGTAAAGCCCAGAGGATTGTGTGCATCCTATGCCCCTGGAGTTAAAGATCACACGTGTAGACTTTGGGGGCACCTTCCAAAGTTCTGTGTGGAATTTGAGGGGAAACAGGAAATACTGTGCGGATCTGGGTTCTGATTTTCTTTTGAAAATGGAAAAGACTTGATCAAATGATGGGAGTCTTATATTATAGTAACTCCTTATGTGAAAATGCCACATCGAAAAGCGTTTTCTTCATTATTTCCGACTTTGCTTTTCACAGCAGCTCCCCGAGTTATTATGTAAGGCAGTAATGCTGCTCCAAGTTTGAAAATAAAGCAATTCAACTGCCAGTGGCCGAGGGCTGGTCCGAAGTCCCCCTGCCAGGCGGGGGGCGGGGGGGGCTGACGCCCGCAGCTCCGTCTCCAGGATTGGCCCCCACCCTGCTCCCACCACATCAGTGCCGGACCATTCCCAGGCCCCTTCTGTTCCCTCCACTGGCCCCACCCGGCCCAGGGCTCGTCCTGTGGCCTGTTACGTAACGACGAGCAGCGTGGGGCCTGGACAGGGCCCACAAGGCACACGAGGGGTGGCACGAGCCTGCACGCCGCCTGGAACTCGAGCTACGGCCACGCGGGAGATGCACATGCCAACCCCAAAATGGTGTCTTCTGGTCTTTTCTGCCTGCTGCTCTGATAATTCCAGGGTAATGCACAGTCTCATGGCAGAAGGCTGGACCCGGCCACAAGGACGGATTCGTCCTGATCTCCTCCCTGTCGCTGAGGCAGCCTTTGGCTGGACTCATCCTCGGGGTGACGGCAAACGAGGCGCTGGGACACATCTGGGACTCCACGACTCAGACGCGCACTGGGCCCCGGCAGAACTCAACCTGAGGCCTCGACTAACAGGTGCAAGACAGGCCCGGGGGTCTCTGCTGCTGACAAGCCCTCAGCGCGGCCTCGTCCACGCAGCAGCCGGGGTTGGGGGCTGGAGTAAAGCCGAGGCTTCGGAGAATAGACGAGGCAAGGAGAACCCCGATTAGGGCGGGAAGCAGAAAGAAACAGAACCGCAGAAATCCTCCTAGCTCGCCTGCCTTCTAAGGTGTGCCTGGGGTTGCCTAGTGCCTCTGAGTGAGGGCAGCGGTCACACCAGCTGGACTTAGTGCCTGCGCGAGTGCAGACACACACACACACACACACACACACACACACCACGGCCAGTTCCTCCACTCGATGTTGACCTCCAAAAAAGCCTGGAAGCCATTTATCCTCAAAGAAACAAATAAAAACTAACAACATCAAGCGCCCTAGAAGGTCACGTGTTCCCATTTAGGCACATTTACAGAGTAGAAGAAAAATGCTTCTTTCCTCTCTTTCTGTTTTTCACAAGGTAAAGAGTATGTCTCCTTTTACCTGTAAATATCGGATGATTCGCTCAAGGACAAGTACCAATTTAGAATTTTCTCGTTTTTGTTTGCCTAGTAGACAGCGTGACCTAAAAAGAGTTATGCTGCTAAGATGGTTTATATCATTCGATGTGATAGAAATAATTTTAGGTTTTTAAAGGAGGTTCAAACAAGCATATAAATGGAACAAAAATGCAGGTTTACATTGGAAAATTGATGGTTCTTTGGAGACTCCTTCAAAGGGTTGAAAAGAAACTTCTTACAATAATATATTTAAATTTCGCAGATTTCCTGATCACAGACTTTGTGGGTTTAGAGTTCCCTGTTCAATAAGGGGCGATGCTGCGAGGATTCAGGCCCCCGAAGGCGGGTGGCCGCCTGGGTGGAACCGGCTTTCAGAGCTCACTTCCTTACAGTCCTCATTGCATCCAACAAAAGAAAGAAAGACGCTGATTTTTACAACAGGTCCCCCCACCCCCACCGCCCCAGCTCCCTGAAAAATGCCTGCTTACTAGGTACTGAAGAAACATCTCAAGAAGTGGCTTGCTGTGGTCCAGGACTTCTGAGTGATTTAAGGAGCACGTTCCCATTCCCGTAGGACGATATACAGGTTCATTCTGCTCTCATAACATGGGCCTGAAGAACAAACTTGCCTGGCATTATAAAGAGGGCTGTGTTGCAAGGGCAGCCTGTCCTGCAGCTGAAGTAAGCCCAGGAGTCTATACACTCCAGAAGGGAACGGCTGTGGGACTGTGAGGTAATGGTCGACCCAACACCTGGCAATGGCCTGAGACCGGCAGAGTGGGGACAGCGCTGAAAAGCTGCCCCCATAAGCCAGCCTCAAGGAAAGAGCTCCTGAATCACGACTTCAGAGGAGGACCTAATTTCTCAAAATCGAGTTTTGAAAAAATGAACATGTTTACTCCTTGTTGGAGAAAAGTCCTTGCCATTTGGATCCAAAGGTTAAATCTCAGGACCACCTGCACAGGCAGGAATTGAGAGCACAGGGCATTTGGCCGAATGCTGACCACGCTCCAGGTTTCCCTCCACCCGGGGTCGAGGGCTGGGCATGTTTGCCCACAGCCTCATTGCCCAGGTCGGAACTTATGCCCAGCTAAGCCCACAGGACAGCTTTGCCACTCGCCCATCAGGGCAGTGCCATGCGAGTTTTCAGCCATCCATGAGTTTATTGATTACACATTTTCAGAGTTTTGTGTTTAGACTGGTGGGTGTCATTTCAGCCGGCTGAAAACTGGCAAAAAGGCCCAGGCTGCTTTAGCCACCTCTGAGAAGGAAATTCACGCCCACCAGCCTGCCTTCCAGTTGTTCTGTGAAACCCCAAAGAGGCCCCCAGCGTCCGTGTGAGGTCACTATGGTAACAGAGGTCCGGAGCCAGCAAGAGCCTATCCTAGGGGAACCTCCACGTCGCGAGTGTAATTGCTCCTCTCCAGCCCTGCCAGCCGAATGAGGAAGAAATCCCAACTGCACCCCACACGATACACGCTGGCCAGAGGACAGGCTTGTCCTTCAGGCTGTGTGCCAGGAACCGTAACAGCATTTCCCTCCGGGCTTCCGTTTTTCATCTGCAAAAGCCTCTACCAATGACCTCATCTTGAAGGCCTACTATGTGAAATAGGGATTAGAAGAAGCAAACACTAAATTACTCAAGAGGCATTGCCTTCGGCCCACTAATAACTCTTAAAATTAAATGTAAAACACACAAAAGGGAAAGTACAGCACTTCAGAAAACCTTCGCTGGAAAGTCCATGGCCTTACATGTCAGTAACTGAGTCTTAAAGCAGCTGAACAACACTGACGGCCCGTCTTCTTCTCACTCTGCCCCAATGGTCATTGCCTCCGGATGACCATCCTGCCCATTAACTCAGAAAACAAAGTGGATTTAGGATTTGCCACTAGAGCTGTACGTAGCATTCAAGCCTTAAATATATTAATCAAGGCCAACTGAAAATGAGAAATACAATACATTTTATAAATGTGGACTTATCAACGAACGTGCCTGAGCCTTGCTGGGCGTCCAGAGCCGTGCTGGGTTCCGTGAGGGCCCTCCTCAAGTGCGACTGGCGGAAGTAAGTCAGTGCACGGGGACCTTCTCTGCAAAGAACCATTCATTTACACATCACACGGATGTAGAAGAAAACAGTCACTTCACTACTAAAAAATTGCAAAGGTATCCCAAGTCAATATGTGTTCCTATTTCACATCTTCTATGTCTATACTATAGCCAAATATAATTGAAACAAGAAGCCTGAGAATTTTAGTAACACTTAAGACAGTGTGCTATTACTTCAGATAACGGCGTATATGACATTCAGCAAGAAAAGGCAGAGAGAGTTTCAGTGATGAAGATTCAAAGTGGAGAAGGAGCCAAATGCAGCTTCCTGGACCAGCCTCGATCAGGGACGCTTCGCCCTTTCTCCACTGTGAATGTGCCCAGGGGCACGTTCCTGTCGGGGAGGGGGACCTACACCTAGGGGCTTCGTGAGCCCCTGGCGCTAAGGCATCTGGCCAGGTGGAACCTTGCAAGAATCTAAAGCAGGGAGGACAACCATGTCCAGCCCCTCACAGCTCCAGTGACGATCTGAAGACCGTGGGTAAAAAGCATTGATGAAAGGAAGGGGCCTGCTTTCTCCAAGCTGGCTCAGCTTACTCTGAAACCATTTCCTGAGTTTGTGCTGAGTACTGAGCTCGTCCCTGGAGATACAAAGTCGGCCTGGTACCGAGGTGGCACAAACCTGGCTGACGCCTGCTCGCCTTGCTTCTACGAGAGCATTCCTGGAAGTGTTAGCCCCTCCAAAAGGGTCTGGCCAGCTAGGTTCAGGAAGGTCTGGTGAAGCGAAGCGAAGCTTATTTTAGGCCTGGAGAAGGCCTCGGGTCCACAGCTATGTCCAGGCGTGCTGAGCGTCTCCAACTGCAGGGCTGGCAAGCTGGAAGTCTTTACGTGGTTCCAGTCCCACACACGTGCAAGCACACGCGTACACATGCATGTATGTGCGTGTGCACACACTCAGATGTGTGTAGATGCACATGTGTGCACACAAATGTACACGCACACACACACACACATATAGGAAGTGCTTATGAATAGCTGTGACGAGCTGGCTCGAGTCATTCCCACAGACCCACGAGAAGGTCGGGATTGGAACAGACGCTTTGCAGAGTGGCCAGCGCCTGCCTTTGTGGTCCTAACTTGACTCCGAGCCATTCACCAATTAACAGGGCCAATTGCAACAGAAACTTTTAAAGAGCTGAGAGCTATGTGGACCTCTACCCGAGTGACAGCACGCCATCTCAAATCTTGACCAAAGGCCACGCAGTTGCTGAGGGCTGAAACCAGAGTCAGACGTCCCGGGGGTCACTGTGTCTCTGAAACTCTAATGCCCTGAGGAACACTGAATCCTGCTGGAGCTAATTTAGCTTGACCACAGAACTCGTTAGAAATTATATCTGAGCACTGGACTGTCCTCCTACACTTACGAATAATTTTTTTCCACCAAAAACTGCAGAGGAAGATTTCTAAGTAAATAAATCCTTTTCAACAAAGTGCTATTTGTTGCGTATGAAGCAGCTGTCAATGAAAGGGCCCCGACTTCTTAAACAGTGCGGTAAGGAGAAAGCAAAGAAGCAAATGACCCCCAGAGGTCACAGTAAAATCGAGATGTAAAATTTTTGAGTTGTTTGCTTCTGCTCTTACTTTACTCCCACTCAAATCAGGGTGCAGGGATTTTTAAAAAGCATAAACCCATAAAGCATATAAAACGGAAGAAAAAGGAAGAGCTAAAACACTTTAGACAGAAAACTCAAAGGCCGATTTGCTCTGAAATTGGCTGCACCAGCTACATCAGGAAGCGGGGCAGAAAAAAACGGGGAAGGTCAAGAAGCAGCTAGGCCACCAGATAACCTGCCCATCTTAGCAGAAAACAAGGTGTGTGCTTCAGAGAGGACGGAACAGAGGGGACATCAGGCGACAGGGAAAGCAGAGCAAGCACGAACTGTAAACAGCATTTTGTTTAAATTTTTAAAATCAGGGGAAAAGAAAGAGCTCTTAGAAATGGAAAGTTTGATACTAGGAATGATAGGAGGCTTGGAATTAAAAGTTGAGGAAATTACACCCCCACCCCACCCCCACCCCTCCACTCAACCAAAACAGATGAAAAAATAAGAAGAAGCGAAATGGAAAAAAACAACACATTAGAATATTCTTTCAGAAGGCTCCCAGTCTCAGCAACAGGAGTTCCAGTAAAGGAGGACAGACAAAACGAAGAGGAGAGAACCATTTTTAAAAATCAGCCAAGGAAATTCCCCAGGACAGGGTGTCCCTGTGATGAAAGTAATTAGTTGCCCCTCCCCCACCAGGCACATCATCCTGAAATTCCTGAGCCCTGCGAGTGGAACAGCCAAAAAAACTCAAAGGAAATGTTGAAAATAAAATAAAAGGGCATAACAAATAACATGGTTCAGTTCAGAAAAGTGTTTTCATTGTACAAATAACATCAATAATAAGTTGGAGGATTGGTGTGTGAGGGGGGCTGAGTTAATTTGAACTGCTAAAATGTCGTTTTCCATTGTGTTTAAAAGAGGTGACGGGGTTGACTCTGGAAAGGGGAAATGGGTGGATGGCGGCTTTTTAACTCTTTAAACCATGTGCCCATGCGACTTTCATGAAAATCAACAAAGAACGATGAATGAGTCTGACCTGCTCACTTCGATCATGAAGAACCTGAGACCCAAAGAATCATGACCTTTCCCGAGTCCCTCAAGAGGTTGCCTTCAAGAATCAGGACCGGGGCATTTTCTTGTTTCGTTATTTAAAGTGGCTTAATTAGGTTATCAAAAACCAGGTCATTGCCAATCCTGGTCATGAAAATTAAATACTTGTTCCCTCATTCACTTAACAAATATCGATTGAGTGCCTACTATGTTAGAGAGCAAAACCAGACCTGGCCCCTTCCCCAGGAGCGTCAAGTTGCTAAAAGGCATTCTAGGACCGTGACCACTTTCTGTGAGAAGCTCGAAAGACTTGGAAATTTGGTCCCCAATAGTATGTCCCTCTGCCTCCCACACACACATAGGCTAACTCGGACTATCCTGACAGAGCAAGCGCAAGGGCATTCAGCTTTCCTTTCTCCCCCTGTGCCGAGGAGAGCTGGCCACGAGCATGAGAACGGTGGCCTCAGGGTGACTTCCAGCTCCGTGGAGCGCTGCCTCCTGGCCAGCGTCGCCGCCCACAGACTGGCTGACAGCCCTGCCGGGCCACACACCGCAGGCGGCCGGAGCCCTGGCAGTTCACGTCTTGTGGCCAGCGAGGACCCGGTCCTAGGGGGATTTTGTTGAGGACTGTGGAATGACATGAGAAACTGGCCACCTACTTCCTCATGGAAAGGTGACATCAGAAATTCTACTTAAAGGAACAGCCTCCTCGAGCTTTCCAGAAGTGGCTTCAAGAGGCAAGCTTCAATGTCCATTGATCACTTTTGCATTCCTCCTTTTCAAGCTCTCAAAAATTAGGTATTGAAAAATTGGGGGCACTTGAAAACATGACATATTATTTTCATACATAGAACATTATTTATATACTTGCGCTGATTTTTTACAAGTTCAAGTAACTATCATGATTCTTTAGTTTCACCTATAAAACTCTCTTGGAAAAATGGAGAGCTCTAGTGTGAGTTACTTGGCTGTTACTCAGAATGAAGTCTTCTCGGCCGCGCTCGGCACGTTCCCCTTCCACTCAGCCCCTCGCTGACCTCTGCCTGGCCGAGGGGCAGGACGGCTCTCCCAGGGAGCACACACGTGATGACACAGGCCGAGCCCGGCGCGCTCATGGCCCGTGGCCCTCCAGCTTCTGGCCGCTGCACCACCATTCCCTGACCACTTCCTCCAGACTCGTAAAATTCCATGATTAGAACTGTGTTCTGTTCAGGCCAAGCTGGCATTTCCCTAACGGCAAGCCTGAAACCCATGCCCTGCGATCCCACAGGCTCCGCCAAAGCAATTCTGACATCTACGTCTGCTTACTAATTTTAGGTTCCAAGTGGAAAAGCATTATTTAATAATTAGACATGGGGAGGCCAAAAGATCCCTGGGCAAAATTTCCTTCTTTCTCCACCAAATTCCCACGGGGCAAAGAGAACAATAAAGCACTTATGCCCTGGCAACAAGCAGATGCCAAGGATCTGGGTTTTGACCCCCAGAGGGAAGAGCTCAGGTATATTCTCAAACATTGAGGGATGTCAGGCAATCAAAATATCTGCATTGATTGCAAATTGCACGACTTTCACAAAGACATAGAAAGTAACCGGAGACACAGCTTATTAAAAATGAAATAGTTAAGTTTCCAAATCAAAGACTGAGTTTGATCTAAAATTGTATCTATGGGTGGATAATGAGTTCTGGCATTGCCCCAATCATAGAAATGTTAAAATCTTACAGGTATTTATTTCCTTTAGCAAAAATACGAATTCATCTAACACTTTCTATATTTTTCTTAACCCTGATTATTCATTACAGGTAAATTGGAAGTAGTGATGCTTCAGCAGTGAAAAAAGCCACCTAGATAACAGTGCCCAGCTCAAGCGCCACAGACTGCTCAGTTAAGGGCCGCTCCTTTCTTATTTCCACTTCAGCGCTATCCCTCGGGCTCCCGGGGTACGGCTTGCCTCTATCCTAATAGCTTGGCTGTGCCCCAAATCCATTCTCACTTCATCCCACCTGGCCTCGCTCACCGTTTCACATGTATTTGCCAGTGACAGAGAACCTGCTCCAAAACCTGCACAGGTTCTCAGCTGTCCACAGGACGCAGCTGGGCCTGCTGCATTCCAGGTGATGCCCCAGCCCACCCTTCAGGTTACGGCCCCCTCCCCAGGCCCCCTCGCCAGGACAGCCTTGGACCTTCCTGCTGGCTTCCGCTCACGCTGCCCCTCTGCCCGACACTCACAAGACCCTCCTCAGGCTGGCACAGACGGGCGAGCCCGCCGCCCCCCTCCTGGCTGTTCTGAGCCCCCTGGCTCTGCCCCTAGCCTCAGAGGCGCCGCTGCACACGAAGGAGCTTCGTCAGCCCTGTTGAGCGCTGAAAAACGGGGCCGAGCTCGTGCCAGTCAGAAGGCGAAGGCCGCACTCACCCGCTGACAGACGACTGAGGTGTCTGTCCTGCCCAGAAGCTGTTCGCCCCCCTGGCCCCCGAGCCACGGACCGCGCCTTCGCAGCCGCCGTCGGCCCCGGCTGTCCACTCCCAGCCCCGCAACGCAGCCCTTCCTTTCCGTTCTCACCTGTTAGGGGGGCCACCTTGTGTCCCCGCGATGCGGGGCTTTGACCGCCGAAGCTGGACGTGAACAGACCAGAGTGCCTCCCCGCAGCCTGGGCTGGGCTGCGCGCCCCAAGCCGCAGCTCCCGCAAACCTGGTTTCAGCCTCTTCAAACAACTCGCCCCGCAGGGAGTGTTTAATATCAAAAGACACCAACTTACTCACTCTTCTCGTTGTCTTATGGCTTCTTTAAAAAGTGAGCTCTTTAAAAGGTAACCAGCAGAATGCAACAAGGAACAATGGGCCTGAATAATTCAAAAACTTCTTTAAAACCCACAAATTGCCTGTCCTGTAAATTAGCCATAATTTTTTAAATATTCATGTGTAATCAGAGGTCTTACTGATGCAGGGAAAGAATCAGTGGAGGGCTTAGAGGTACAGGGAGCAGTTGTTGGGTTTAATTCCAGCATATCCGGGGATTTCCTAATTTTCAGCCCAAACCAACTTCTGACAAACCCTTCGGTGATGTTGGAAGGAGGCTGTGACCGAGGCTGCCACCGTGGGGTGTGTCAACTCCACAGTCCCAGGCAGCCTTGGGCGCTGCTCCGGGCACCCCTTTTCACCACCCCAGTTTCTGACCCAGTGGAGGTGCCTGGAGATGACACGTCCATCCCCTGAAAGCCCTGACCAGACGACAGCGGTGTCCTCTGGAGCCAGAAGAGGACCACACTCGGGAGGCTCTGAAATGCATCTTCACCAAGCATGTCTGCACAACACACCCCATGAAAAAGGGGCCTCGCTGTCTTCTGAATCCCACCAGCGTGCCCAGGCAGTGCCTGCGCTGGGAGACGCAGGCCCCTCCACGTCCTCTGCAGTGAGCGGCTGCTGGGAAGCCGGAAGGGCGACCACGACGAGGCACTGCCGCACAGCATCAGCGACGCAGGGGGCTCAGGCTCGGGCGCCGCTGGCCGCAGCGCGGGGCATTCACTGGATATTGCTGCGTCCTCTTTTCCTCAGAGGAACTCTCGGGAATGCCACTGGAAGCTGCCAAGAGGCTTCCTGCTGCTCAGGTGTAAGGAGAACCAGGCTGATGAGCTCCAGGAGGCCGAGCGCCATCATGGCCCAAACAAGAAACCCACCTGAATAAACCAATAAAACCCAAACCAGGGACTCGGCCGAAGCCAGCAGGCCAGCACGCAGGCTTCCTTTTAGGTAAAGACCAACGCCCAGCGGGAAACCCTGCAACTCGAAAAGCCATTTCTCCCGGAATGGGGCGAGACTGAGGGGCAGAGGCAGGCCACGCACAGCTCCACCTACCACGTCGCCACATGGACGGAGTCGAAGCCACGCGAGGCAGCAGGCGTGTCTCCGTGACTGCTGGGCAGACTGAATGGAGTTTTAGGAAAAAACAAGATCCTTTGACTCCACAAAGATATGTTTATTTTGACACAGAGAAATGTGAATCATTCTTCTGTCTCCTCATATTTGTACTCAGCTGTGTGACCAGGCTCGGTTGTTACAAATACAATCACTTACAGTCTTCAGCAAATGCGTGCCTGACAAATTACCCAGAGTACAATCTGAAGAAAAGTTATCTTCCATATTAACTGTCACGCGGGCCGACAGCGCAGAGGCGCCTACGGCCGTGCCCCTGACTTGGTCCCAGCACGCCAAGCTCTTCATCTGTGGCCACACCGAGGAACCTGCCCGTTCCTCTAAGTTCCCACCGGCCACCAGGCAGCTTTCAGTGCAAGGGCAAGGCTTGCAAAGCGCCAGTTTCGGACATTAGCCATTTACATCTTTATCTGTACCCTTATCTATCATTCCCCCCATGAATAAACTTAAATTCACTTCCATATTCATTAAGAGGGAGGGATAATGGAATGTCAGAAAAAGTAATAATGTACCTAAAGCTGAGCATTTTCAGTTCAAACTACAGTTTGGGTTTTTGTGGGACTTAATTTCCACTGAAGGGAACCTGAGTACATATGCCCTTAATTTCTCCTCAAGTGTTCGTTACGGATGAATGGAAGGACTAGAGAAGAGCCGAGAAGCACCCGGCAGTGTAGACAGAGCTGTACAGAGTTCCATCGTGTGCTTATGATCCTGCTAGCCGTACAGAAATAGAATGAGCCCGGTACACTGCCACTTAGACGGACAAAGTAGCAGAGAACCACACAGTTGTCGGAGGTGATCAGCTGCGTGTACAGTGTTTACTGCAATTCTAATTAAATAAAGCTGTGAGGTCCGTCCCCAGCAACCATGTCATTGGCAGTGAAACTAATTGGTGTCTGACCAGGGCGTTCACAGCATCCGATCACTTACGGATGCCAAGTCCCCCGGGATCGCTCACCAGCTGCCTTCAATTCGTGGGCTGGCAGCCTCGCCCTGACCAAGCTCCCTGGCGGCTCACTGGGCTGTGCCATCTGCTGCAATGATGTCAGGGCACCTGACATTCATCTACGCCGCTGAATGACAGCTTGTTGCAGCCTCTCCCCTAAATTTCCCCACTACTTACAATATAAAAAAACAAACTGCCCCCAGACGAAGAGCCTTGTCCAAGCGGCACAGCCCCGTGCAGTTGTTGAGTAAGTCCTTAAGGGCACTCTCCCCCAAACCCAACTTAGAATTTTAGGGACAAAGCAGATCCTAGGACAGCCCATTCAAGCTCTCCTGCACGACAGGAGTTCCGTCCCCCATAAACCAAAACAACTGACTTCCCTTCTGTGTGGACAGAACCGGCCTTCTCACAGCACAGCAGCTTCCACTGTAAACAGCCGGCGCTCCCACAAATACTTCGTCGCCTTAAGGAGAGACCTGCCCATTGTGCCTTCAACCTGAGGATCTGTCTGCCCATTGGAGGGACGTGAATAAAGCCTAAGCCATCCTCGACATGACAGCTTTTCAAATGTTTGAAATCGCTGCTTTTCTCCTCAAGTCTTTTCTAGGCTAGGTATTCTGAGTTCTTTCAGGTAATTCACATAGGTTTGTCCCCTTTTCTTCATCATTGTAGTAGTTATAAATCAGGTCTGTTTCATCAATGCCAGCGTAAAGCATGATTTCTGAAATGGAATACAATACCAAGTAATAGTCGTACATGTGCTGCAGACTTTGATTTTTCTGGAAACGAAACTTCTGTCAATACAGCCTAACGCTACCCTCACTTCTTTTGTATCACATTCCATTTTGCCTCTTGTGTCTTCTTCCCCCATGAAAGCAGAAATGAAAGCAAGGTCTCCCTCATCTTTAAACTGTCCTTCCAAAGTGGGCCTGGGTTATTATCGGCAGTTAATTTTCAGTGCATTGAAACGTCACTCATCTGGGCCTGAAACCTTGAACTAAGTCTAAGTAGTTTTGCATGATTTTAAACATACATTTCATGTATTTTATTCCCTCTTAATATATTTATTCTACTTTTTCTAGTTTGAAGCTTGTATTTCTTAACAGTAAGAGATGAAACAGGAAATGATTTCAGTTGTTTTCCTGGGTCGAAGCCTAAATCACGAAAATATAGTGTTCTGAACCCGTTTTATGCATTTACTTATTTTTGTCTTTTCAGACTCCCATATCTTTCTGAGTTTCTGTCATTGAGTCACAGCTCAGTTAAGCTCCTTCTTCTTTTGCTCCTCTCTGATATCACTGCCATGCCCCATCTTCAGGCTGTCATTCAACAATCTCACCAATATGAGTCCTGATGAACTCACATAGGTTCCTAAGTTGCTGATTGATTGTTTACTCAACAAGCCCTTTTGTGGTTTGGTTGCCTCAACGAAATTGAGAACATAAAAGTTAATAGAAATGGGTTGCCCTAGACAATACACGGAACATGGAAGTGAAGAGAGCGTTCTGCTTTGCAACGCGGGGAATGCAATGGCGGCACCGAGCTCACACTTAGCTCACAGTCGGCTGCTCCAGCTGCTGCTAAAATCTGTGCCATCGAAGAGACCTGGCCACGAGGCTGCCATCTGTGAGCACCGACAAAGCTGGCTCACACTCACTTCTGGACGGGCCACCGCCGCCCCGCCCAGCTGCCACGCTGCTCTGGTGGATCTTCAGGGCAGACCCCCGCATCCCCACCCGCTACCACCACTTCCACATTCTGAGGGAAGCACAGAACACGCCAAAAAATAAGGTAACACTGATTATTTTCTTCTCTGAGTAATATTTCAGTAAGGATGGGCTGAGCACAGTGGGGGGAGTCTCAGGTCCCACGTGGCTGCACATGGGGGCTAAGGTCTTGCCATTTGCCCAGCTACATTAAAAAAAAACAGAAAAAAGGTGAAGAAGGAGGGGAGGAAAAGAAAGGAGAGGAGAGGGGGAGGGAGTGGAGTGGGAATAGAGGGGAGGGGAGGGAAGTTGATTAGTAATAAAATGCAAAAGTGTGTACCAAATTCATGAAACAAAAGACTTTAACAAAGAAAGTTCATTTATGAATTTAAATGTAAGACACAAGCAGAAAACAGAAAAAGTCTGTTTTCTGTTGTTCTTCTACCCAAAAATGTCAAACTGTGTGCTCAATACTGCTGACATTTTACCCGCTGGTTTGCGGCGGTGCCATTTAAGCTGTAACTCCGCTTACCCTGCCTGTCTATGCGTAAGCTACGCTGCACGCCTGTTAGACCCCCCAGGGCATCCAGAGGCATCACTGCACGATGCTGCAAGCTCTGGGGAAGCTCTGTCTGGGCTGCTCGCTGGCGCCTGCCCCTCTCCGGTGTTGTCTCCAGTTTGCCTTCGCCGTGACCCCGGTGGGGCTGCACTGCCCGTCCTCGCTTTCCCTAACTCAGGGAACAACGGCGAGGGTCCCCTTGTCCCCTTGACAGGCTGGGAGCGGGATCCCATAAATAAGACAGGCATTGTAAATCCATCCCAGGCCGAGTGGGAGGTAATTAAATAGGAACTTCATTCTGAAACAAGGCCACACAGGCCCAGCACCAAGAATGGCTGTTCTGTGGCAGCTCAAGAATCTCAGGCTGATCGCCCTGATCTCTGAGAGTCATACATTTTGATGCTTTCACTTAATCTTGCTGCAAAAGAAGAAAAGAATGTTTTGCAGAGAAGCCCGCCGTGGCCTTGAGGACCACGGAGCCCGCCACAGACTCCCCAGGCCTGTTCACCGCCTCTGCCCACCTAAGCCAGGGACTGGACGGGCCCAGGACGCGGCTCAGCATTCCAGACAAGAGGGCAGGCCAGTCTTGTGGGAATTGTTCCCACGAAGGAATTCCAGAAGGCGTGGCAAAGCGTTCAGTGATCAAAAAGTGAGTTTGGAGGTCCGCGATCTCTAGGTTCCGGTCTAGGTGGTGGTTTCCCCACCTCCCGTGCCCACGACCACTGTCGGCCTTCACCGGCTCTCGGCCTCGAGCCTTGAACACCGTCCTCCAGCTCCGACGCGCGGTGCCTCGGCCGAGGTGAGGCACGGCCCGAGCGGGCTCTACCTCGCGCTCACCTCCCTTCGCAGGGGCGGAGTCTCCACCACAGCCACCTGCGGCCACTTGGCAGGAAGAACACGCCTTAGTAAAGCGCGTTCGCCACCTGACTAGGCCCTGCCAGGTTGGAAAATAGAAGGCATTCAAACTGAGATGATATGGTGCTGAAACCTCCACCAACTTCTCTCCAAAGATTATCTGAAGTCTTCTGTTGGAATTATCAAGGTGTGTCCAGGACTAATCTTCCATGTGTGGCTTGTGAAATCAGAGGAGGAGTGAGTTTTGCTGGGATGTGTTATAACATGTTGCAGCTGGCCACAGCAGCGCTTTCAAGGCTGACCAGCTAAATTTGTTCGTAGATGTGAATACTTTTTGTCACCATAAAAATGAGTGACCGTTATCTAGAGCAAAGAATTCATATTAAACTTTGTGTAAAGTTAAATAAATCTGCAAGTGAGACACTGGAAATGTTAAAAGTAGTTTAAGGTGATGAAGTAATGTCAAGAGCAAGAGTTTTTGACCGGCACAAAAGGTTTAAAGAAGGTAGGGATGATAGCCATGATGATGCCCGCAGTGGTCGTCCAGTTACTCACAGAACCCGTGAAAACATCGAGAGGGTCAGAAATTTGGTTTGCTCAAACAGCCAATTAACTGTGAGAAAAATGGCTGGAGAGTTAAATTTGGACAAAGAAACAGTCAGACTCATTTTGAAGGAAAATTTGCACATGAGGAAAGTTTTCTGGGAAGATTATATCTCATGGTATTGTGGTTGATGATTCTGTGGAGGCCAAATCAAAATAGAGATAAGAGAGGAACCTGTAACTTGTGTGTATATTGAGGGCACAGTCCTACTGTTCTGTTTTGTTTTGTTTTGTCTCATTAGTCTTGGAAGAATTTAAGGCTAAAACTAAATTAAACTGAGCTTTTACATATGTTTTTCATTGGCTTTGTAGGTATGTGATTTAAGCAGAGTTCCAAAACCTGTAGATTTGGAGGTGACAATGTAAAGACCAAGGAGCTAGAAGTTTATGAGGAACATAGGCAACTTGTTTCTTCAGAGTAAGGAGCAAAACATGGAAATATTTCTACCTTATTTCTCCAAAGTGAACTCATCTGGATAATCAGAAGGTTACTTGCAGACTGGGCAGGTAAACCTTCAAAAGAGAGCTAGAGATTAATGTTACTCTCGATCAGGGATTCTTAACCCGGGGTCCACGGAAAGATTTCAGGGGATCCATGAGCTTGAATTGAAAATCCAAAAAAAATATTATTCTTGGACATATTGGTGCTTGTGTGATATATTTATTAAACAATACACAGTATAGTGTGGACTTAGTATAATTTTTATTTTGATATAGCATCTTCTGAGTGCAGTGGATAACTGCCTGCAAAAAGGCTGGTAAAGATGGTGGAGATGGATTTATGACTCCGTGGGAAAACTTAAATTTCTAAATGTTTGCCAAAAAAGACCATTTGAACAGATGCTGAACCAATTAGGTTATTAGGTACTGAAATTATGGGAAACTTGTAAAATCTAATTTTGAATAATCCTAAAATTTAATTTAAAAACATGTCAATGTTGAGTGTCATAAAACTATCTGCCACTACATTCTGAGAAGGGGTTTGTGGTTATCACCTGACTGGCAAAGGGGTCCATGGAACAAAAAAGGTTAAGAACCCCAGCTCTAGATGGAAACAACTCAAAAGGGAAAAAGAGGAGAGTGGCCATTTTTAAGCAGAAGTATTCAGATTATAATGAGGAAACTTCTGTTTGTAGTGGGAGATTGAGCTCATTTGTTAGATATAATTTTAAGTCTGACAGCCAGAAAGAAATGGAGAGAAGCGAATGTGACTAGCAGTTGGGCACCTCCCTACCATATGGGAGGTTCCGGGTTTGGTTCCTGATGCTTCCTAAAGAAGACAAGCAAGACAGTGAGCTGGTGCAATGGGCTGGCGCGGCAAGCTCACGCAACAAGATGACACAATGAGATGACGCAGTGAGGAGTCACAACGAGGAAACACAATGAGACACACAACAGGCTGGAAGCAGAGGTGGCTCAAGCAATTGGGTGCCTCCCTCCCACTTGGGAGGTCTTGGGTTCGGTTCTCGGTGCCTCCTAAAAAGAAGACAAGTAGACATAGCATACAACGAACAGACACAAGAGCAGACAGTGAGCACAAACAATGGGGGATGTGGAGAAATAAATAAATAAAATAAATCTTAAAAAAAAAGAGAAAGAAATGGAGGCGGCTGTAAGGAATAGTGGGCAGTTCAAGTAAAATATACTCAGCCTCTCCCCTTCCATTTTCCACCACAGCAAAAAATCAGGACTTGATTTTACTCAAAAGCTCACAGTACTTTCTATATATAATGTAAATTCCAGCTTTAAACAGATTTTTATATATAAACTGTTCAGGTCTGGAATGTGGTATGAAGGGTAGAAGTTTTGATCCTAACTTTTTTCATTAGAAGAATTAGATTTCCATAGGTTGAGAAGAGGTTTAAAATGCACTACTGCAATTAGCAACATGTAAACAACAACATACAATCTTTTCATTAACAATAAAGGACCAAGTTTTTTGTTGTTGTTCATTTACAAATATTTACTGAGCATGTACCCTGTGCGTAGGTCTATATTGAAGGCTGGGGTTACACACGGGGAACAGGACTGGCAGGGTCCCTGCCCACACGGTGTTATTGTTCACTGGCAGAAGGTGGATAATGAAGCCCTCCTCTGCCTGCCAGGTGCTTCCAGTCCAGAGAGCTGCAGAGCCATTGCTTGATTAGGTCCCTGGGGTCCCTGGAACTTAGCTTTGCCTTTCACATTTCCATGTGTACACTGACTGAGTGAGGCTCGTCATGGCCTAAGCTTCAGCTCTAATAGCATTCATCAAGACTTGAATATTCACGAGGCCATAAATAGCTTCAAACGCATTATGGTCAAGTCGATTGGTAGCGCTAAAAACACTAATAAAAGTATAAGCAATTTATGTCAGAGTTGATATAGATATTCTTATACAGAAGTAGTAATAGGTGAAAAAGTTTCACATAAAACAAATTTTGATAAATCTAGAAAATAATGCAAGGAAAAGAATTTCAGATATTTTGTCCATTCGTTTAGTTCATTTAGTTTAAGGAACCAGTTGGATCATGTGCTCTTCCTTCCCATAAGAATAAATTTTGAGTTCAAGTATGGAATTTTTCATTCAGAGAGTTCTTTGCCCCAATTTCCTTTTCAATCTCTAATATGATACTATTTAAATGTGGTCCCCTATCATTCAGTATTGATACTATTACAACCTAGACAGACCAAAATTGCAATATAAAGGGCTTATAGTCATAGCCCTGTTGTGGTTGACCCTGAGAAGACCTGTTTTATTACACTATTTATATTATTAAGTCTTTTATTTAAAAGCCTCCTAGGATTCAAGTTCACATTTCATGGAGCATGAGCCAGAAATGCTTGAGGTTGTTTATGAAAAAGTGGTCTTATTTTAATATTACCTCTGGGACACTGCTGGCCAAAGCTGTAGGCCCACAGTGCAAAAATGTGATAATTTAGAATATTGTTTTTCCTATTGTCTTCATTTATTTCAGTTACTGAAGTCTGTTATTTTACTTTGATGCTCTGGATGATGTTTTGTACTGTACAAATGAAATTTATTAAAAGTATATCATATATAAAAAAAAAAAAAAAAAAAAAAGTGAGTTTGGCATGCAAAGGTGATTGCTGTCTCAAAAGCACAGGCCCTGTCTGGCTACTTGGTACCCAAGGCACACACCTACGTTTCAACGGAAGTGCACAAAAAACGGCCAGTAGTCTATCCCAATTTGGAATTGTCCAGGAGCTATGTAGAAGCCCCTAAACAGCTCGCAGTCCATCTCGAATCTCTGCTGAGTTAATCACACCCAGGTCAGGCAGTTGTAATGAAGAGTGGCAGAGAAAGTTTTAGGAGGGAAAGGAACACATGGGCCGCCTAGCTGAACAGTGCCCTCCACAAAGGGCCGCTGATTTAGCGTGATACTCCTTGTTCTTGAATGATGCAAACTATTCCGTGCTGCTCTGAAGTGCATTATTGCAGAAAACTACTCAAATCATTTTCCAAATTCCTTATCATACAATATTCCAAAACTCATCTACGAAACATTGTCTCTGACCTGGAGATCTGCAGGCAGGAGGCTCACAGGGGAGCACCCTGGGGTCACCAACGGGGGGAGCAGGACGGGCAGAAGCCTGGGCTGACCCCATGGAGCCCTGGAGCCAGACGGCCCACCAGAGTTGTCTCAGGTGGAGGCACAGAACCTTCTGGAAGTGGCTATTGTTAACCAAGCATGATGCTAAGATTTGGGGTAATGAAAAGAAAACGGCCCTCAAGGAGCCCAGAGCCTAGCGAGGCTGAGAGTCGTGTAGGCACTGATGAGTAATATAAACACGAGGCAACTGTGATGGGGGTGCCTGGCCCAGCCCCATGGCCCAGCCCCCTGCCCAGATGCACCACTGCATCACCGCCGTGTTGCCGTTTGTTTACTCTTCCTTGACCTTCAGTTTTTACTCCCAGCAGTGGGGCGCTCCTTTTGAGGTCCTGAGTTATTTCTAAGTGATGAAAGATGGTGCTACTGAATATATCACGTGGGCGTGGGGGCCGGTGGCTTGGAAAGGCCCTGGAAACCCGAGGACCCTCTGCCTTGGATGGCTATGCCCGCCACCTCCCGCTCCCCAAGAGCCCACCTGAGCAGTGCTTCGGGACCGCTTTGGGACTCCTGGCCACTGGCGTAGAGTTGGTAGCTTCGGATTGGCCGTGGTGGAGGCGTTCACACCCACGCCACAGGCAAGGGCTTCTCGCTCTCCTCAGAGAGCAAATGATGGTATTTAGCGGTGCAGCTGGTGATGGGACGGTGGCAGTCGAGTTCTCCCAGCTGCTGTATTCTCGTCCTCTCTGTTTCACTCGACGATGAATTGGCAACTCTTGCATCCAGCACCCCATCCACCCTAGGGTCACTTTCCACTGCCTTCCCAAAGGAGCAGAGGTCAAACGGGCTTCCTGACCTCAGACATGGCCTGAAAGCTAAAGAAGCTGTAGCTTGGCTCGAATCAGCGGTCGACAGGACTCCTCAGGCATCTCCCAGCACGAACCCCAGAACCTGTCCTGGGGAGCAGCACATCTAGTGTCGGGGGTCCAGTCGGGGTCAGTAGATGTCCCGAGTGCCCACCCCTCTGTCCCTGTCCGTTGAAGAAACCGTGCTCCAGCCTCTTTGCCTGGAACGGAAATCAGCTTGGGGCTGATTCTATCGTATTTCTACTATAGCTAGAATTCTCATTTCAAACAAATCATCCAGAATCTGCTTCTTTTCATGGTGATCTCCAGGGAAAAATAGCCGGAAAGAAAACATCCAAGACCCCTAAGTCAACATGAATTCACATGTCATGTCCATCCTTTTTATTTCCAATTCAATTAAAAAATATTTACTAAGTTATAGCTTTAAGGCAAAAAAACAAAACAAAACAAAACAAAAAACCTGATTTATTTCTTTCTACATTTTAAAAATATAAATAACTCAACTCCCTAGTCAAAAGAAGGCAATTTTTTTTCTGTATGAAAAAGAACAGTGTGTTCAGTATCAATAGCTTTTTAAAGGAAATTACAGGAGAGGTAGGTGATAATTAGAGGAAGCTCTCTGTTCAAGTAGAGCACGTGCGCATCATTAGAAAATAATCCTTCAAATTTCTAGGCAAAGACGTCTCAGCAAGGGTCTGGTACAGAGACGGCATGCCATCACGATGGGGCCCCTGAGCACTGTCCAGGCGTCGTCCTGGCAAACGGGGCCAGGCACACTTACTCAAGTCAAGGCGAGCCCACCGAGGCTGGTGGAACGCACTCCTTCCCCAGGCCGCTGCAGTGCTTCCCCGAGCAAACCCCCTCCTGACCGCCAGGTGTTTCATGCGCCACCTACACATCACCTGCTTTGGTATCTTCCAGGAGTGGCTGGGAGCAAACCCGGCTCACCCCATGAATTCTGGAACTGATGAGGGTTCCTGATAGACTCTCTTTTGTGCTTCAGGTCCCAATGCAATATTTGTGACTTCCAGTGGATGAGGCTCTGCTAATATTTCTTCTTAATGTGGCACCTGCATCAGAAAGTTAAGAGGATGCTAGGAACCAGGGCTGTCCAAGTCACACATATTCAAATGTGCTCGAGCTCCCCAGAGATCCAACTGTGGCCTCGCACTCACATCAAACCATTCCTGCTTGGCTGGATTGACATGATGCGTGTTGATACATTCAGCAAGTGTCAGTGGCTTGTATTTAGATCTGGAAAATAACGAGTTTGCAGGTCCATTGTTGTAACTGAGTTACAACCATCTCTACGGCGCCAACATACACTTCAGCCTCTTCCGGAGTATGTAAGAAACCACAGGGGTACAACCCCAAAACACTGCAGAATTTTGCTGTAAAAACAAACAGGAACCAACTTGCTAACAACAGCTGAGTGAATTCAGAGACAGCCTCGTTCTGTACTATCATAAGGAGAAGCTTCAGAATGTTCTGGAAATGCAGAGGTGCACTTTCAGATGACGGTCAGAGCCCCAGGCAGGTAACAGCTGCCCAGCTTTCTAAGGCACTGAAATGACCAGTGCACTTGGGCCTTCATTGGTTTTATATTCCTTAGTCTCTTTGATCAGCAAAGAGAGCACAGGTGAGCTATAGACAGGATGCTTGTGCTTCAGTTAGTTTTGCAAAAAGGCAGAGAGAAGAAATTCGTTTGCTCAAGGCCAGTGCGGTTGTCAATATTTTAAATGAAATTTTTATTGTAATATGGTGGGAATTGGCACTGCAATCCCAGGATGATTGGTGGAAAGTAACTGTCTACTTGGGAAAATATCTTAAGTGACTTCAAGTTCATCGATAGTATTGAACTTCGTCGTGCTAGGAGGGCAGGGCTCTGCCTTCTCAGAGAATAGAAGGAAAAAGACTAGAGGTGATAGTAGAGCAGAAAAGGAGATTGGGGGCAGGAAGACTGAGACACTCCACCCAAAGGCTGTGGGGTCTCATGCCCTGCTGCCTTTCACATTCTCCTAGCTGCTGTGTAAACTTCTCCAGAACTTCCCTCTCGTACAGGTATCGGTGGAGCCACGATGCTCTGTGTGAATGGCTTTGGGGAGGACGCAGAGAAACTGCTGGTTGTCACACAGCACAGCACGGAGAGAATGCGCGGGAGGCGGAACACTCACGGCCAGGGAGAGACCAAAAACGTCCTGGAAATTTCCAGAACTCTGGGGAGTGGCTCCGTCTTCCCAGAGGTCATGGAGTTAGGGGTGGTGCTGAACACATCTGCCTGCACCTGCGAGGGGCTCCAGGTTCGGTGTGGTTTTCTGGAGGTTCCACAGTCTAAAGAAATCTGGCTTCTCTGAGGAGATAACTTTACAAGAGATTCCAGCACCCCGGCTCAGAATGACGGATTTAAAGACGTGTGTGAGTCATTCCACTCTGTGCTATATTTCAGGTACGTTTAATTACCAAGGGGACCAGCTATTTCCAGATTCTCAAATTAAGATGTTAACTCTCAACTCACAGTGGCCACAAACGTAACGAAACCCCGGCCAAGAGCCTAAGAAATGAGCCAAATAAGCTCACTGCTACCCAGATAGCACTCTAATCCCAGTTGTTTCAGTGAAGGACTGGTTTTTAGCAGCTCTGTCAGAAGGCAGAATTGGATAAGACTTCCAGCCTACGATTTTTACTAACAAAGTCTTTGATTCTATTTTTCTTTTTTAAAAAGAAATGTGGTTCTCAGAAGTGCCAAGATTATAATTCCGGTATCTTTATTATCCTTTCCTTAAAAATCATTCAGCGACGTTGTAAGACACAAAGGGCTCAGCTGGAACACTGAATGGTTGTTAAGGGGTGGTAATCCTGGGTAAATTGCTCCTATCCCAAGATTAGTCCTTCCTTTGTAGAATAGGGCGTTCAGGGGGACGGCAGCTGACATGAACAGACAGGCTCATTGCTTCCCTCTCCTCGGTATCAGAAACAGGCCACAAAACGGCTTTACCAATCCACATGGTAGCCACTCAGGACTGCAAATTTCCTCTGTGGACCCGAGCGAGCATGTGTGAGCACGTGGGCAAACAGCACTGCCGACTTCCCTGGGAGCCGGTCCAGGCCAGTTAGGAGTCCGACTTGAAACAACTATGTGATGATTACCATGTATGGGTAAAGAAGATTTTTTGAGATTATCTATTCTACCCATATACATAATCGCTTAAAATATGTCTCTCTTCAAGTGAATCCAGTACTAAAAAAAATGAAAAGAAAATTCAGGCAGCTTTGGAATTAGCTTAAAGTATTGGGCTACACCATAGGACGGGAAAGATGGATTAAATATGAAACATCCACCCGATACGACCACATCTTCAATTCAGATTAAATTTAGCAAGAGCGGGATCTGGGCACAGAGAGCCTTGCCTTCATCAGACCAAGTTTGCGTGATTCGGTGTCAAAGGGCAGTCTAGCTAATAGGTAAAGCTGGTTTATTTTGGGTCTGAAGGTTGTATTACTTATTAAATCGAGTGCATAGAGGGTGTTCAAGAAATTTATCTTGGAACACGGAGGGGTCCAGAGCTTCACTCTCCAGGAGAGCAATAGATAGATAAGGAGCCCAGAAATTAGTGGTTGCTGCCTGCCACAGAAAGCATATTGCATGACAGAAGCCTTTCCCCTGGAAAATCAAGCTTGATTTCACCCTGAGGTGATAATGGAACAGACTACTAACCTCATCTCCCTTCTCCACGTGAAATACCAACAAGGTACCGAGAAAAGCATGTGCTAATCCAAGAAGATATTATAGCTAATGGAAAACAAGACAGCCTTTCCGTTTGGAGCGGAGCTTGCAAGGATATACTGACCTAAGCCAGACATTCTCAAAGAAATAAACTAAGTCTTCAACCTCCAGCAGCTCACCATCAGAAAAGTGTAGGTGCACGTGCTAACATACAGAACGGGAATTGAGACTGCATATAGCTCAAACTCTAAAAAAAAAAATCCTATTGCCCCAGTTACTCTCACTGCAAAAACTAGATTTGCATTGCTTAAGAAACATGACAACCAAGTGTGAGTCGGCACAACCTTCCTGAAGATAGTCTGGCAGCATGAGTTCGTATTTGCATACTCTTGCCCAGCAAGGCCATAGGTACAAGCTTTACTAAACAGGCAGTGAGATCAAAGCACAGAGATGCCTGCACAAGTTCAGCACAGCATTATCATATCAGACTCACCAGGGCTCGGCTTACCTACTCTGGAGCTATAACTTAATGCAACACGTCGCTGCCATTCAAGTGATCGTCCCCTATGCTGACCTGGAAAGATGCTTCCAGCATATTATCGAGTCAAAATTATTACGCAATTGATTGCCTTTTTATAAAATTGTATATATACGATCTAAATTTGCATATGGTTGCAATGCTCTCAGGAAACCTGTGTTCCAAAATATTAAAAATAGCTCTCATGGGACTCAAAATCACAGGTCTTTATTTGTATTAAACTCTCTATATTGCAGGAATTTCTACAATGTGCCACTCCTATAACTAACAGAAAATCCAAGGAGATCAGTGTCCGTCTTTTAGCAGGACCCATCAGAGGTGCATTTCACCTGCCCCAGAATTAATTTCCACACAGTTTTGGTTCAAACACTAGGCTGAGAGGCAGAAAAAAAGTTTTTGCCACTTTGTTTGCAAACTCCTTAAGCCCTGATTTTCAAGTAAAGCCTATAAATCTTTTTCATGATTTTTAAAATTCCCAAATTGTTGCATTTGATAAATTGAGTCGCCCTGAGTGAAGGGAGAGATATTTGTGCGGACATTTTAAAAATTATGGACATGCTCATTTGAACAGTAGATAGCTAGTTAAATTGGCCTTCACTTAAAGAGAACAGCTCCCAGCTGCACTTTTGAAATACTTTTTTTTTTTCAAACCTTCGCTCTCTGCACCAAGGAATGGGGATAATTACGTAGCTTTCTCTCTCGTGAGCCATCTTGGCCTCACCAGCCTGGACCCTCTACACTTTCCGAGCTGCCTGCATTACGTATTCCTGACTTTTTACCAGTTCTTGATTGCTGAGTCCCTGGAATTAGAGCGTTTTTCAAAATTACACTTTCCCCTAGAGTTCGTTTTGTGTTGCATCGTTAATCTCTTCAGAATAAAATCCTGAGTTTGAAAGCCAGTCCGAGAGACATTCAGACTATCTTCAGGACCAGTGGAGTTGAGAGAGTGAGAATGCAATCTTTTACCCTTTTCACATTAATGCGACTTGGCCTCATTAGGGACGGGACATTAGAGCAGCAGAAAAGAGTTCTTTACTGATGAGAAAAGACAGAAGAGCCAAGAGGCGCATTGCTGAAGGATACTTGAAATTACAGAATGCATTTAAACTAGGAAGGTTTCATGGCAGACAGCCGAGAGTTCCCAGGGAACAAGCCCCAGCTCCATGGAATGGATTTTTGTTCTGTTGTTTGTGTTCAGTTTTTGAGAACTTACAGAGGATACAGTAAGTCCTTTAAAAGAGAAGGGACCTAGGAACTGCTGCTTAGCTAATTTAACTTAATCACCCAAAGGCACAGTTTAACAAACTATCAATCAATGTTAAACAGGCACAGAAGCAGCAGATCCAGTAGCAAGAGCCAGAAAGCTCTTTCTGCACCTGGGCTTAGAGGCGTGGCCTCTCCCGACCCCCGTCGGCAGCCCCTGTTCCCTCATCTCTTCCAAGCAGCCGTCACACAGAGGTGTTCTCTCACACCTGCTGTTTGAAGGGCCCATTCCTCCAAAGGGGCACAGCTGGTACCCAGCTGAGAGAAAGCGATCGCGGCTCCTTTGTCCAGCACAGGGTACAGAAGACACAGCAGAGACCCCTCTCCACAGTCCCTTACTGCGGACCCCACGTGCATTTCCCTACAGCTCTGGCCCCTGCAGGCCCTGAAGGAGGGATGAACTTGAAAACAGGACCCTGCCTGGCTCCTACCTGTAACCCCATCATTACATGACTTCACTCACAGCAGGAATGCAACAAATGTTGTGAATGAACAAATGGATAAGAAATGGCAAATACATGTAAAAAAAAACAAAACGGAAAAAAAATAACCTAGCGGGCACTGCAGATTTAGAAAAGCACGACGTCCCTCGGCCTGGAGGGAGCAGTAGGCACGGCGAAGCAGCCACACCTCTTTCAGGGTCGTGCACACGCAGGGCGTTGGCGGGACGTGGGGCCTGAGCACTCACGCAACGCGGCAAACCTGCCCACGCCCCCCTGGGTCTCCGTCACCCTTCATCCCGCTACCCTTTGCCTTTGTTTCCTAATGCACTTATGTCCTCGTTTATTTACAATTTATAAATGAACTTATTTATTATTGCCCGTCTTTCCAAACCCCCAGCCCCTTTTGCAGAAAAGAATATTGAAAGAATATAAGCTCCACATGGGCATTAAACGTCTCCCTTGCTCCCTGTTGTCTTTCAATCACCAAGAATGAGGCCTGGCATACAGCAGGTGCTCGATAAATGTCTGCTTTATTCATAAATAAAGATGTAAACGCCACAGGGCAGCTGATGGCAGATTTTCTTCCTGCTCCTCCAGGCTCCTTCTGGAGCCCCTCAAGCCAAGGCTGTAAGACGGAGAAGGGAAAACGTGCCTCGCTGCCATCCCTAGCTCCCAGCTCAGATATGCTATCTGAAATAAGGAGTAATAATGTGGCTTTAAGAAGTCAAATTCAGGGCAAATTGTCTAGGAAAGATAATTGTCACCCACTCAGATAATTCTGAAACATCATGGCAAGATTTTACAATAGAAAAACTCATTGAGTTCCTATTACTCAATACTATGCCTACCCACACAGTTTTCAGGATAATATACACAATTATTGCCTCTTCCATTTAAAATGTAAAATCAGGGGACTAGTACAAGATATTTCCTCCCTATCTAGACATACCAAGATAAGTTCTGTGAAACATGCCTCCTATTTTCTTTTATAAAATCTGATGACATATAAGCCTATGCATTCACCTTTCAAAATGTTATAATACACTTTACTTAAAATATCAAAAATGAATAAATGAAACACTAAAAGATAGTAGGCATATTTCAACCCTAACAGAATTCAGATTGATCAGTTTCTAACCTTCTCAATAGATAATAAAAGGCATGTTATTTGGGAGGGGGGTATTTCAATCTTCACTGTTCTTTTAATCATAATGATTCAAAAACTATTTAAAAACATGACACATAAAGAAAGGCAAAGAAAAGGTGAACCACATTCAAAATTATAAGAAATAGGTGTGGACTCAAATATAATACAATTATTGGAGTTAACTGACAAGGCTTTACAATAATTATGAGAAATATGTTAAAAAATATAAAAAAGTTAGACACAATTGGTAAAAAGATGACATATTGTAGGAGAAACATGGAAACTTTTATAAAATAGAACCAAGTTTAAGTACCTAGCCAGAAAATACAATATTTGAAATAAAAATTATTTAATAGGATTAACAACTGGTAGAAAATACAGACGAAACAATGAACTTGAACATAGGAATTATCAAAATGAAGCAAAGAGAACAAAAATAAAGTGAGGTGAGCCCAGAGTACAACATCAAGCCCAGTGCAATGTAATTGGAGTTGGAATGTAGAGGAGAACAAAAATTGGTTAATAAAAATATATATACTTGAAAAATAATAGCTGAGATTTTCCCAATTTTGATAACAAACATAGACTTAACAGTTCTAAGTTTCTCAGTGAACACCAAGCAACATAAATCCAAATAAAACCACATCTAGACACATCATCATTAAATTGCTGGATGCCAAATATAAAAAGAAAAGCTTAAAAACACCCAGAGGGGGAAAAATACACATAGTTACAAAGGCACAATAAGAAGTATAGCTGAGTTTCCATCCAAAACAATGAAAATAAGATACTGAAACACCATTTTTAAATTTATGGAAGAGAGGGAAAGAATGCTCAATCACACTGATTGCTCTAAAAGGATGCTTAAAAAGTTCCTTAGGACTGGGATGAGATGACACTAATAGAAACCCAGATATAAAGGAAAGAATGAAGAGTGCCAGAAATGATAAAATTGTGAATAAATGAGACTATTTTTTTCTCCTTTCATAATTTCTTTAAGAGACAATTGATTTTTTAAAGCAAACTAATAATAATACTAATAACAACATATTATGGGTCATATATTAAGAAGCAGAATATGAGAGTACAATAACACAAAGAATGGAATGATTAAATACAGGAAAGTAAGCTACTTTAAGTTACAATATATATAAGATGGTCTAATATTCATTTAAATACTACTATATAGATTGTGGAAAATTAAGCAAACATATTATAATCCATAGAACAACCCCTGAAAAATAAGTAAAGAGGAATAGCTAAAAAGCCAATAGAGGGGAGCGGATGTAGCTCAATGGTTGAGCACCTGCTTCCCATGTACGAGGTCTAAGTTCAATTCCTCATATCTCCTAAAAAAAAAAAGCCAATAGAGTACTCAAAATGGAATACTAAAATCTTCTTGATTAATGCAAAATAAGGCAGAAAAGGAGATACATAAAAACATAGAACAGATGGGTTGAAGAAAACTAGCAAGAAGGTGGATTGAAAGCCAACATAATAATTATATTTAAATGTACTAAACTCTCAAATTAATGGGCAGATTGTCAAATTGAACAAAAAAAGCAAGACTCAATTATATGATGTTTACAGGGCGCAAACTTTATATATAAAGGCACGTATAGTTTAAAAGTAAAAGGATAAAAGATGCTACTTCATAGAAATAGGCAAAATAAACTTCAAGTCTTAGAGCTTAACCTGTAATAACAAGAGAACTGTATAATTATAATTTGGCCAATTCATCAAGAAGGCATAATAATTCTAAATGGATATGTCCTAAATAAATGAGATTTAAAATATATGAAGTAAAAGTTGACAGAACTAAAGGGACAAAAAAAAATCACTCCTTAGTATTTGAGAGGAACTAAATATAGATCAAGGTCACTGCAGACTTGTACCACCCTATTAACCAATGTAATTGACATTTAAAGAAGTCTACAATCAGCAAGTGCAGAATATATATCCTTCAAGTAGAAGATAAAACTGGTTTTAAATTTTTAACAATTCAATCCTGCAGATCACAGGGGAATTATTTAGGAAATCAAATATTCCCTCAGTTTAAGAAGTCACAAGGGGAATTAGATATGTTTTCAGTTATATGATAATGTAAACAGCATATCAAAGTTCTGGGGTACAGCTAATGGAGTCTTCAGAGGGAAATTCATAGCTTGAAATATTTATGTAGAAAAAAGAAAAGTTGAAAACCAAGGATGTAAGCTTCTATCTTAGAAAGCTAGAAAAAGAGAAAAAAAAGAGAAAAAAGGGAATAAAGGAACTCTATCCCAAGTAAAGAGAAAACTATTTAAAGGAATATAGTATTTAAAAAGCCTTCTTATTTCAAGAGTCATGTTTAGAAACTTACCAATTTGTGGGAATATGCTTTTTAAAATAATTAAGTGGATCTTTCCCAAGTAAAAAATAATAATTAAAGGACATTAAAAAATGTGAGACAATTCACCCTGAATTAATGTAGTATACCAAATAAACATTTCTGATTAGAAATTATTTGCACAGTCCTTTTCTGACTTCTAAATATTTCAGTGAAAGAGTAATCAAAATTTTTATGCATTTCAGCACATAGCAAAAGTCCATTTTCACCTTTCAAAGGTCCTAAATGATTTTTCCACGTTCATATGGACTTATCAGACAAAAACAAATGGGCAGACCTTCTGGAAAATGCTGGGATTCTACCTATATTTGAATGACAGAGATTAGCCTGCCCATAGTGCTAAGTCATCAAAGCTGTCTTGCTTGTTAGAACGTAGGAAGGGTAGGGTCTGGCAAGTCGACTACAAGGGGACACGGAAGGGGAAGAGTGTTCCCGGATGGGCAGGGAAGATTGTTTTTCAGGGTCTGTGGTTTACAAGAAAGCAGAGGGAGGCAAGCATAGAGGGTTCCTTGAGGAGGTGGCCCAGAGCTCCAGCTTGGCTTGTATAGTTGACAACAGAGAAGCGCAGAAGATATTGAGGAATAAAGTGAGCGGTCACACATCTGCTTGAGGAAAAGTGTCCTGGGCAGTGTGCAGGATGATGGGGAGGCAGAAGTGCCCATTAGGACGTCCCGTGGGTGACCTGTCCCCAAAGCAGACCAAATGGCGTCCTGAGAATTTGCAGACTGACTACGTTTTTCAAACATATATCCAAGTTAATAAAAAGAGTTTGAAACCACTTGACGATGCCTGTTTGTTCTCCACGAGAGCAGCGTGTGTTGAGGTGTGTGTTTGAGCCAGAGGCATCACTAAAGAGTTTGGGATCCCCAGGAAATGGTTTTCTGGTTCTTCCAAGCTACTTTACGACGCTCATGTTAAAGTGAGATCCATGCCAACGAAGTGAGACTGTGGAGCTGTATTAAAGCTCGTGCTGTGTTTTTGTTCTCTCGAATTAACTCCTACAGAGAAAATAGAGAATACAAATGATGATCAAACTCAGGTGCCAGCTGTTAATAATAAATCCTTCCTACTGCACAGGGCAAGCCCCAGAGCAGCTGAGTAGGGGCAGTAAGCTCCCCGCAACCACATTTACAGTGACTTCAGACTCATGCTGATCCCTAAAGACGGGCTTAGAGGGAGATTTCAGTCAGAGCATTTATAAGCATCAGAAAGATAAAAACACATCAAATTTTGTCCTCAGGAAATAGTGCTAAATGGGCTGATAGAGAAAATTGGTCAACATGCAAGTCTTGGAATTGTTTCTGTTACCCACCTTCAAAGAAATTGCTTTAAAAGACAAGCCCATACCTTTTGCTTAACTGAGTCAAGTGTTCTTTTTTATTACAATTATTCTCATCATCTCTGCTTGTTCCAGTGTGTACCCGTCCTGTCCCTTTTTCCTCAGATTCAGCCTGGATTTATATTACTCGCTATAAATTCTTGAAGCTTCGCAAGACTCAAGACAAGCTTTTAACATGATTTAAATGCAGGCTTCCAGCGCCCCTCCCACGCTTCCAAAAGTTATCAGCTGCCACTTTCTCTTCTGGACTCTTTGAAATTAAAATACAATCACCAAGGCTTTGAAGAACATCATTTCAGCTACGAGGCAGGGCATTTGCTGTCATATTTAAAAGAAAAAAATAATAGGCTTGTTTCTTTTCATTGTATGTGAAGGATGATTTAGAATAAAATTTTAAATTGCTCTTAGAAATCATCTAGAGCATGATGATCATAAACTCCTTTAAGAAAAATAATTTTCCTCTTCAGGAAAGACACAAGATTGATAGTCCTGAAACTGGAATTTGAGATGCCTTCCCCCTTCCAATCCTTGCATTTTAAAGCAAATCCTGAAGAATGCATTTTAATGCTAACATGCTTAGACCTGCTGTGAGTTTGGAATCTTCTAACTGTGAACAAGATTGGCATTTTTGATTTGCCTGTTATTGTTTTATTGTCCAAAACCCAAACTAGCAGCTATCCTTGTTTTCTCCCGTTGCCTCGCTGCTATGGACTGAACGGTGACCCCAAAACACAGGTTCCAGCCCTAACCCCTGGAAATAGGGTCTTTGAGGAGGTGATTGGTTAAGACGAGCCCCAAATAGGGTGGGGTGTGTCTTCACCCAACATGACCCGGTGCCGGTACAAGGAGAGGAAACTGGAACCAGAGGGAGAGGCAGAGGGAGGCGGTCGTGGGACCGCCCAGGCCGAGGGGCGCCACCACCAGCCAAGGGCGCCAAGCCTGCCGCCCCACAGAAGCCGGGGGAGGTGTGGACCCAGCTCCCCCCGCCCTGCCGTGCTGTCCAGGGGCTTCCCGGGGGGCTGCCAGGTCCTGAAAACCTGGGTCACCGCCTCTCCGGCCTCAGCGAAGCCCAGGCACAGCCCCTTCCCATCAGCTCCTGGGACGTTCGGTTCGGGGTCCGAGTCCTTTCCTGCCTCAGACCCCTGCAGCTGCGTCTGCTCCGGATCCTCTCCTCCTGGCTCCAGCTGGGTCCTCAGATAGACCAGTTCTGGGTCCAAATCCCACCTCCAGAGAAAGGCCGCCTGACGGGCCTCCCCTGCTCACCTCCGCGCCCAGCCCTTGTGGACTTTCTTCCCAGCACCCCGACCACCTGACGCATCTGGTGTGCTCCTTTGTGTCCCACTAGAATGCTGGCTTCATGGAGCAGGAACCCTGACGGCCCTAACAATTTTTTAGTTCACCTCCGTGGTTTTGCCTTATCTTTAGGCTTAAACCTGAAATTACTGCAAAAAGGCTCCTGTTTTCTCTGCTTTCCCCTCTGTCTCTCCTCAGTCTGTTCCCAATGTACCACCAAAGTGATCTGTGAAATAAATTTAAGTCACTCGCCTGCTCAAAACCCTGCACAGACTCCTTGCCGGCTCACCCCAGTGGGCTCCTCACCTAAGACCTCTTGTGATCTGACCCCTCCCCCACCTCGGTGCTGACTGCTCTCTCCCTCCTGGCCCTGCTCCAGCCACACTAGCCTCCGGCTACTCCTGGGCTTGCCAGACCCTCTTCACCGCCTAGTGCTCCTCCACTTTCTGTTTCAGGAATGCACTTCCCTGGATACTCTGCACTCCCTCCAGGTCCTACAAGGCACTTGCCCCAGCCACTTTATCTAAAATATCAACGCCACCTAAATGCAAATTTCTTTTCCAGGCTTTAACTGCCCGATTCTTGGACGTATCACGTACTATATGTTTCCTCCTGTTGTTTATCATCTGTCTCCCACAAACACAGGGTAGACTGCAGGAGGGTAAGAATGTTCCCATTTTGATTACTGTTCAGCCCAGTGTCTGGCATATAAGAGGCATTCGGTAAATATTTGTGGGAAGAAGGAGGTGGGGTGGGAGGAGAAGGAAGAAGTGGGGAGGAGTGTGGAGCGGGGGAGAAAGGAGGAAGGGCCTCTTTGAGAGACTCTCCCCTTCAGCGACCCACTTTAATCTCCAGAGCTAGGATTATAGCAACGCCTTTGCCCGCTGAACACGATTAAAATGACTAGTGCATCTTCTGTGACGCAGCTGACGTTCTTTAAATAATATGATTATGTCATGGCCGACAGGAAAGGAATACATACCAACTACTCTTTCACTTAAAACATTGTTCTGAGCTCGTGAAAGTAAAATGCTACCATCACGTTTCTATTTACTAGTCCCAGTGTGTATGTAGAGCACTACATGTGAAATGCTAGAGAATTCAGAAAAGAGACCCCACTATCAAATTGAATTAATTGCTTTTTATTAGATATTTGCACAGTAAACCAGCAAATATCAAAAATGAATATTATTGGGAAGCGGCTGTGGCTCAATCAGTAGGGCTCCCGTTTACCATATGGGAGGCTCCGGGTTCGGTTCCCGGGGCCTCCTGGTGAAGGCAGGCCCGCCCGCACGGCGTGGTTGGCTGACCCAGCGAGCACAAGCAGCAAGGGGGGGATAAATGAATAAATAAATAAAATCTTAAAAAAAAAAAATGAATATTATTTTCCATCCTAATATAAGCACCATTCCCAGGATTTTATCGCCCTTACGGGTCTCTGAAATATTAGTCTCATTTGCCACATTTCAATTGAGGCTAAAGGTGCAACTCTGATTTACCCCCTACAGTTCCTATTCATTGTTTTGCTTTTTCAATGCACCTAACCTCATGTACTCCCAGAAGATATACCTCTGCTCTGACAAGCACTGAAAATGGTCATGTCAGAAGAGCAGTTAATTCTTTCATTTCTGCATATCAGAATATTTTCCCACTTGACCACTGAAGGTCAAATTTTCAACGAGCCTTCAAACATCCAAAGAATTACTATTTTGACATGTAGAGCACTCCTGCAAGAATTCAGACTCTTAAAGAATGACTATATGAGTGCATATTCTATGCACTACAGACAGCTTTACGCACCGAGATTTCACGTAGGCATGCTCAGACATATTTATTGAATAGCAATGCAATGCTTTACTCTTTAAAAACCACACTAGATATAGGCAGCCATATTTTTGAAATAATAATCACTACTGTTTGGTTGTTATTGGGTGGTTCTTTTTTAATTCCTATTTCACATAAGAAGCGAGTATATTGGACAGGTCACACAAAGCTCAAAGCAGCGGCATCCACAGTGACAAACCTCAATGCACAGCCAGCCTCTCCTCGCCAGGGCTCAGAGCTTGAGGGCAAAGCTCCCCTGATCCCAAGTCTGGGCTCCCCTTGAAACTACCCACCGTCACCCATGCGGAAAACTCCCATCGCGAGCATAAGCGGGAAGTGGATTCCCAGTGGGTCACCCCAGGGATTCTGGGCGGAACGGCCGATAGTGCGCCTTAGGCACTGGGGTCGTTGCATTCTTTCCACCACCACTGAGAGGACACGCGTTCCGCAACGCCATTTCCTTACTACCCAGTAGTCAGAGGAGCTTGTTTTTAAGCCCCATGTTTTCTTTCTCCATTTTCCCTTCTCTGGGATTTGAGAAATGAGTGGATAGGGACCAAGGAACAAGAGCATATCTCTATTAATTCTTACCCCCAACCCTGAAAACACTAAGGAGAATATTTGAGCCCTTCACTATGTAACACTTGCAAGAGATACCTTCAGGTGGTAATTTAATGAGGAAATGGATTGCAAATTCCAGCTGGGGTTTTAAAAATCCATTTTACAAGAATACCTTTTGAATGAGATTATTTAACCATTTCATCACATAACATTTTCAAGTGCCTGCTAGGAACATGATCTTATTCGGTTATTAAAACGGGCAATGTATTAGTCAGCCAAAACGGGTGCTGACGCAAAATACCAGAACTCTGTTGGCTTTTATAAAGGGCGTTTATTTGGGGTAGAAGTTTGTAGTTACCAGGCCACAGAGCGTAAGTTACTTCCCTCACCAGTCTGTTGCCACGTGTTGGAGCAAGATGGCCGCCGACATCTACAAGGGTCCAGCCTTCCGCCTCCTCTGAAGTCTCCGTGGTCCCAGCTGCTTCCAATATCAGCTGTAGGCTGGGATAAGTCTCGTCCCTCTCCCAGGGCTCGTTTCTTTCCAGGCTCAGCTGCTCAGGGCTCTGGTCTCTGCAGCTGCAAACTACCAGGCGAACAGCTCGTCTCTCTCCCCAGGGCCTTTGCCCTGCCTAGCGGAGCCTTCTCTGTTTCCTCATGTATCTGCTTCTCTGTGTTCTTCTTCCACATGTTTACTTCCTGGGGCTCCAGCTCAAAAACTCCAAACTCCCTTCTCTGCGGTGTGGTTTCTCTGCGGGCAGGGACTCACTGTCCTGTGGACGTGGCCCAATCAAAGCCTCAATCATTATTCAATCAAATAAAAGTGAAACATCTGAATCCAATATAATCCAATATGCCCAGAGGAACAGACCAGTTTACAGACATAATCCAATATCTATTTCTGGAATTCAGTATCAAACCGCTACAGGCAACAAAGCTTCCAATGTAAATAATATCTTGCTGGACCCTAAATGTCACAAGACTCTTGTCAGTAGTTAAATTAAGTCCAAGGACTTCACAAAAGAAGAGACACCTAAATGAGCAAGCTGGACGCTGGGACAAGATGGACAAGACCTATCCTTCTCTTCAAGAATCTTTACTCTTAGTAATGATAATAAAACAATCACAAGTAACTACTGCAAAAGTTAACACTGTAAAAACGGGAATGCTAGAGTTACACTGAAAAAGAGGGTGACCTAAGTTAATCTGAGGGGAACGTGGAAAGTTCTTAGAAAAGAGGCATCGTTAGTGGCAGACTCAGTGGGACAGGCAAAGAAGTATGGGCATGACGTGCAAAGCACGGTAGCAGAAAAGCTCCCGTTCTAGGGGAATCTGCAGCACCTGAGAGTGAGGGAAGGCAATCGAGGGGTGGGAACGTCCCAGCCACTTGCCCGAGGTGGCAGAGCTGCTGAGCGTCGGGCAGGCCCCACCGCCAGGCGGGGGGCAGCGTCTGACGCAGACCTACTCTCCGACACGAGGGTGCTTTTGTTCCCTGATGCTGCTGGAACAGGTCACCACACACTCAGTGCTTGACAACGTGGTGCCGGACAGCTCCGGAGGTCAGAGGTCACGACCGCGTCTCCCTGGGCTAAAATCAAGGTGTCGGCCAGCTGCTTCCTCCTGGAGGCCAGGAGGAGAATCCATTTCTTGGCTTTTCTGGCTTCCGAGGCTGCCTGCATTCCCCGGCTCGTGGCCCCATCCTCCCTCTTCAAAGCCAGCAGCGCAGCATCTTCCTGTCCCCTCTGACTCTGCCATCTGGGTGCCGTCCACCGCTTCTCTTCCATGTGACCACCTTGTGGCTGCCTTGGTCCACAAGGACGACCTCCCACCTCAGCGTCGGCTGGTCAGCGGGGTTAGCTCCCCCCGGCGGCCCGAGGCGCCTTTGCCACGTAGCACCACGCAGTCGGCACAGCCCTGTTCCCAGGGATCAGGAGGTGGGCATCCGGTTCTCCCTCCCCCAGATGCTGGAAAGGGCTGTGGAGGGCACTGGTTGCAGATGAACCTGGAGTTTTTTGATCAGCAATGAGGAGCTCCAGGTGAGAAGACTGCTCACAGGCAGGGCGACAGAGAGCTAATCAGCGCATGCCGTGGCTGGAGGCAGGGCACTCTGCTGGGAATCAGCAGTTTAATCCGAGTGGCCTGGAGAAAATGTTCTAATAAGACGTGGCCAATTCGTGAAGATAATGACAGTCTTTTAAGAGTTGAAAGCGCTCTGCCCACAGCGCTGGCCTAATCTGCACTGAGGCTGTCTTAGATGGTCTCCTCCAAACTTATAACTTGGGGTTTGGAAGCTGGTGTGAAGAAGCTTTCCCAGCCCTCGGGGGCCCTTTTCAACTCAACGAGGAGGGCATACTGCGAGCCCTGCGTATCCGATCGGCGCGGATCTGTCACCTCCACAGAAAGCAGTTTGTTGGAGATGGATATGAGCTTTTCTCACTCCATCAGGCTCAGTTAATTCCCTGAGATCAAGAAGCAATTTGGGAAGCGGCTGTGGCTCAATCAGTGGGGCTCCCGTTTACCATGTGGGAGGCCCCGGGTTCGGTTCCCGGGGCCTCCTGGTGAAGGCAGGCCCGCCCGCACGGCGTGGTTAGCTGACCCAGCGAGCACAAGCAGCAAGGGGGGGATAAATGAATAAATAAATAAAATCTTTAAAAAAAGAAGCAATTTAATCTCCTCTAAGCGACCGCGTGCACTCGCAGACGGGATGAGCCGAAGCACGGCAGCCCTTAGCAAAGTCCTCGCTGCCCGGGGCCGCTCCCTCCCGGCTGCAGGAGGGCGGCTGCAGCTCCGACAGCGAGTCCTGGCCCAGTGCGGCCGGCAGCGCGGGGCGCGGCTGGTGGTCCCCAGTGCCCGACACGGAGTCCCGGCCCGACAAACTGAAGGTCCACAGGGGGGCCCGCTGCCTGCCGCGCCCACCTGCCCAGCTCAGGGTTGCTCTGGTGCCCCCGCGGGTACCGACAGAGAGGCCTGTCCCCCAAGAGCTTCCTGCCACGGTGAGCCCCAAAAAGCCAAGCAAGACCCCAAGTGCTGATGGTTCTGGGCCGTGTCGTAATACCAAGTTCAGCGCGGGACGCGACAGTCTGAATAAAATTATCTTTTTCTGTTAGATGAGTTACCAAGTAAAGAAACACATATTTCAAATAAGTAATATGCAGCATAGCCATGTAAATTAATAGATGTGCTAAAGGTTTTATGTCAGAAGTCGGAGAAAAAACAAGTTATCAGTCTGGACTTTATTTCTAATTTCCATCTCTTTAAAATGCAAAAGCCAGCCAATGGCATGTCATGGCTTCCCGGGGGTGTTATGCCATAGATTTCTCTCTCTCTAGAGAATATTTATTACTACCAGGCGGTGAGAAAAATCCCTGTGAAGAAATTCTACACCCACTGACAAGCACACCAAGCTGCGTTCAGGTTTATGAGAACGTTAGAGAGAGCTGTTTTATAATCTAAATCGCTATCAAATTCGTTATATAATCTGACTGGGTATACTTCTGTATAACAGCTACCAGAAAGTAGAAAATAACCCAGAAGTTTTCAGAAGAAATGCCGAGTTAATATCAAGCCATTTTCCTGGTACAAAAGCTGCATCCTCTTGAATGTGCTTAAATGATCATTCCTATGAAAATACACAGCAAAAATCTATCTCCTCCAGTAGGAAACACAAATCACCTTTAACACTACTGCTCTCCCAGGTGAACAGATCTCTAAAATAACTCATTTTCTTAGGATGGGTGGAGTGGCTTTAATAGATCTAAAAGGATTAGGTAATGCTTTACCTACCCTAAGAAACTCTACAGATGGCTTGTACCACAGTAGGGAGAGGGGGAATTATTCAGTAAAGGGTCTAAAGAAGGCCAGCGACATGGGCAGATGTCCCTGGTCTGACATCTTTCAGAGCACAGCAGTTCTGTCCTTTGATCATCTCTGACAGTGACACCTGGCCACGTGCGGGGCTAAAACCCTGTCTGGAAGGATCTGGTAGCATCACTGCTCCATGAGGAACTTTCCCCTGGCAGAGGGGAGGACTGGGTTTTCTGTAGGTTTATCTCTAAGAGAAAGATGGCAAAGGCAGGGCATGCCTTATCATTAGAAGCTGAGAATATTCAACTCAGACCCAAGGCAGACTGTGCGGAAGATTGGAGAAATGCTTAAATTCAGCAGCCGGTAGGGTAAAGATGCATGCTGATACTGGAGGACATCCCAATGCACAAAACACCTGCACACAGGAAAAATGCTCCCCTAAATAAGCAAACAGCAAGCAGGGTGAAGTCTGGAGTCCTCAGGGCAAATATATAATTTTGTGGCGGATTATTCCTGGGCAGCTTCCCCTGCCTTCTGAAAGTCCCTGGGCTATTCCCGGATCTTTAGAAACTCCACAGTCAAGTATATACGGGTGCAGAGGTAGCCACACTTGAATTAACATAGCCCCTGGAGGGATCATAAGAAAAAAGAGATTTTCTTCTAAGGTGGGAGAGTGTAATTAACGGATAAAACACTGATTTAGAATTAAGCAGTGGCTAAATTATTCATGATGTGACTCTCTTGTTATTAAAATAAGCACTGGAAGCCTTGACCTTTTCCCTATGAATACTCAAACTGGCATTTAGTCAACTGAGGATGAAGCCATATAGAAGCCACTAGAAAGTACATTGGACTTTGCAGCATTTTTGGAGAACCCAATTACATTTAATGAGAACTGTATTGAGACATAGAGCAGAACGTCAACCACAGAATTTGCCTATCACCAGGAAAACTTCGGGAATCATTTAATGGCACCCCCATAAGGTAGCCCTCAGAAGAAGAAGGCGAGAAGGCGAGAACGGGCTAGCGGGCCGCGGTCCTCCTGCTGTCCGACACCCGGGGAAGGCGCCCAAACACAGCCCACTGCCCAATGGCCAGGCGCTCAGCAGCTCTTACCATCTGGGCAGTCTGTCGTCCTTTCAACAGCATGTCTCATACTTCAGTGTAGGCCCATTGATTCTTTCTCTGACCTTTCGAAAAGTCTCAGAGTGGTTGCAAAATGATGACCATCTTTCTAAACGGCAACTGAGGACAGCTGCGAAATCCCCGCTTAGTTTGAGATAACATGGAGCCTTCTGCCTTCTGTGCAACTTTTCTGTCATTACTCCAAAAGCTAAGTTCCAATGTGTCTAAGTTTCAAAAACTGAAAACCAGCACAATGAAGAGCAGGCTGGATTAGGGCGTAACTGCACCTTCATCTTGAAAGTAAAGAATATATTTGTTCAGAATGAAATGAGACAGTCTGTGTGTGAAACTGAGCACAATGCACAGCACATAACGGAAACTCAATACATTTTAGTGGAATCTAAAGGTATGAAGTTGGGGGTGGGGGTAAAGAGGAAGATAAAGGAGAACCTAAGGACAAGGAAAGGGTGATTCCTGGGTGGCCATGGGCATATCCCTGCGTGAAAGGTAAAGCTCTCTGTAACCCTCAGAATCACAAAGGTCACTCCTCTTCCTTCTGTAGGATGACTAAATCTATAACACATGTGCTCGGTGTCATTTAGTTTCAAGTAAGAGTCCAAGCGGAGCTGGCTTAAGAGAAAAAAAGAACGTGTAATGTTTCTGCAACGTTCTCTATAACCCAGTATAGCTGGTTCTCAGGAGCGCCTGGAAGCCTGCAGATTCGGGCAAATTCCTCTGCCCATGGCCTCCTTGCTGCCCAGCCCCAGTGCCCTCTGCTCCTTGAGCTGGATGAGGCCACCAGCCCTGCGCTCACCAGGCCGTCCAGCAGCGTGAGGCGGGCTGTCCGCAGCCGTTCCCACGTCCTGGGGAAGGGATTCCGATGGGCCGTCCCAGCCCAGGGTGGTCTGTGGTCCAGCCAGTAAGGGCAGGACTGTGCTGGACACAGTGTCCAAAGTCCAGTGCCCACTGCGAGGGTGCAGGGCAGACACCCCGGCACGAGGCAGCACCACGACATGAACGGACAGCACGGCCCTGCCCGTTCCACTCGTGTTAGCCTTTACATTCCTCGGGAAGTGTCTTTGGAACTTCACGTATCCAGGAATCAAGAGCATTTATCCTTGAAATGAAAGAAAACAGGGGCAGGGGGAGTTCCACTAGGGATAAAGAGCTGTGCCAATTTCATCGAATACTATTTAAAGTCTGTTTTCATTCGTTTATATACCTATTAATGTAGAGACTTGGTCCCTTCCTGCCCTGAAATTCTTTAGGTCTGGAAGTAAGCAATTCCAGCTCTCCACTTCCTAGTAAGATTCCTGCCCCTGGAGCCACGACAAGACAGTTCTTTTAAGTGTTTGATGCACCCCACATCTGCAGAGTACCTCAGGTTAGAAAGGTTCAGCATTTACAGGTGGGAAAGCTTGAACCATTAATAACCACTCTTTGGCATAATTCCTTCCTAAAAGTACTTCATTCTGCTGCCTTTGTAAATCTCAAAAGTACCAAAATGTCTCAAATTCTTGTATTAAGCTTTACAAGTAATAGAATGGTTGGAATGTATTTTTTTCTTATTCAAGGTGAAAATGATTTCTTTTTTTCCATATTTCAGACAAGAAGCTCAATGTACTTCATAAATCTTGGTTATAAATATTATTATCCTATCTCTCCAGATGGCGAAACACAAATCAAAGGGAGAGCAATCTTGAGAACTATTTAATGTCTCAACTCTAAGGGGACAGTTACTGGGGAGAGGGCGAGAGGATGAAACCTCTTTCCTCCTTCCATGCATTCTTAAATACTATCAAAATCTAAAAGAAAATTCATCTCTATAAGCTGGAGAAAATTAAAAGCCTAAAGAAATGCAATTATTTTCATAAAGCTAACGTTAGAAATGGTTAACCAACCAAGAAACACTGTAGTTGTTATTTTTACAAAAATAACCTTTTCTAAGAAATTTATTTGTATCTACCCAAGCAAAGCATGCAATTGGGGAGTTACCTCTCTCAGAAATTTCAAGTAAAACACATATACTTCTTCCATTACTATTCAATTAATCGAGGCAAATTTTCAGATTTACTTAAAGGAATAAACCATGCAAACAATTTCTTTCATTCTATTTACTATGTTGAATATAAATTTAAAGCTCATGATCGCTTTCCAGATTTTTCAAAACTTTGCTAGAGCACTTATTTCCAAGTTCTAGGCATCTTAGCAGTACTATACATTTTAGTGCTCAAAGTTCCCCACCGTTTTTAGTGAAGTAAGTCCTCCCAGGCTGTGGGATTAGCATGCTATTAAACCATGTTGTGTTTCTACCTCCCATTTCCAGGAGATGAATTTGTTCGCTGATAAGATCCTCCCCCTGGGAGGCTCTTTTGTAAGGCTATATTAAGTCGCTTACACTCTTTCCAGCTATTGAAAACTACTAAATTTGAATTCAGTGACACAACCAGCTTGAACAAATATGTAAATGTATATTATCTACATGCCAACCTGCCCCCCCCAAAAGAACCCTGCCCTTGCCTTGACACTCTTACTCCAAATACTCGTCTTTCAGGTTTTAGCCGCTGGTTGGAAAAACGGAATTTCCTTCTCCTCACAGCTCAAGAGAGCCACAGCTTCCGCCCCCCCTGCGTATCCATCACACCCTCCCGGCATTTCTCCAAAGAGAAAAATGAAGAGGAAACAAAGGTCAGCTCCTTTAAATCTGACTTTTTATGAGTGTTTATGCCTATAAAATCTCACAGGTAAGTAGGAAATCGAAGTTTAAAACGTCACTAAAGTAACCCTCGAGCTGCCATATGTTATTTTTTCTTTGTCATCTTGGAACAACCATGAACCAAGTGCTGACTTGATGAAATTTAATTCCCATTCAGAAAACTCCAATCAGAGTTTTATTGGCAGATGCAACTCCCTGGGATTCCTTCTTTGAAAAAGAGTGTGCCCAGGACCTTTTTTCTGCAGGGAGGCTCATCTATCCCCCAACCCCACCTGGTGCCTGAGGTCCAGTGTCACCTGCCACCTTAAAGTCCCCCTGCCTCTCAGCCTGAGAGGGCCATTTCATCTCAGTCAACCACCAAGTTCCCCGCAGAGGTGTGCTGACTGGTTAAAGGGCCTCATCCAACCAGTTGGCACCTGCTTTACCCTGTGCTTATTTTTATTTCATTGGCGCTCCCAGGTAACATGGAACTCTCTTTGATCCCAGAAGTGTTTGTCCCTCTCCACTTGCAACACTGGCTCGGAGGCTGAAGAAAGCCCCTGCCTTCACACCCACGCCCACCCTCACCTCCTCCCCGTCTCACTGTCCCTCCCTTAGTTCAACAGCATTAGTTCCTGCCCAGAGTGTAGCAACAGGCTTCTCTTGGGATCCCTGGATTTCATTTTTCCTGTCCGATTTGTTCTGCATGCCATAGGCGGTTTGATCTTCTTTGACCCCAACCCTGACCACGACCCTCCCCTGATCACTTTCGATCACCACCTCGCAGGGGCCAGTCCCGGAAGTTTTGCTTCCAAGGCCACCCAGAGCGCTCATCCTTCCCCACCTTGACCTTCCTCAGGCTCAGGTAACTGACGCCACTTCCCCGCTGAGCCAGTGGGGTCTGCACGCCTAAGGCAAAAGGAGCTGCTGTGCTCCAAGCACGGACCTGGAGTTTGCAAATCTGGAAGCCTCGGGACTCCTCCATGCAAATAAAGACTTGGAGTCTTCTTACCACCATGAAGGTGAACGCGGACGGGCGCCCAGGGCTAAAGGAAGTCTGTTAACCGTGGCTCTCCAGGTGCCTAACGCCACTGGCCCTCCACTAAGCCAACGCCGCGCACATCAGCCCACTAAAGGCTCTCCAGAGGGTGCCCTGGAGATGGGCAGCTGCCGGGGACTTCTCCACCCATGACTAGGCCAGGAGCCCTCCTCACCCAGAGCTAGTTCTGTTTCGATGCACCTGTTCAAAGAGGCCAGGTCCTCCCATGGCAACAAACTTGCCTTCTGCATGTTTCCCTATTTTCTGACTTAAATTCCACCAATCCACCCATATCCCAACAGAGTTATGGTAGGATGATATTAGGATGCAAAATACAGCCTATGTTCTCAAGGAACTCACAGGTTAGTCGGGAAAGCAGATACACAAACAACTGATTATAATGAAGTACCTGCTGCAGGATTGCTCACTCTAACCCTGGGAACACAGGTGAGCAGACAACTGGAGGGTGATGCTGCAGGCAGGGCTTAGGAAGGTGGCCTGCGGGAGGAGGGGGTGGGCCGGGGCTCAGGGGGATGCTGGACAGAACACCTGAGTGACCGGAGGGCAGCGGGCTGAAGGGAAGGAGTGAGATCAGGACCCTCGGTGGCTTGCTAAAGGGGTGGCGCTGAGCCCCTGTTCCCCACTAACGTGCCCACAGCAGATCAACACCACCCCTGGGAAAAGATGAGCGTGGTGACAGGTGTGGAGGTGGGCTGCAGGTGCAGAGGAGCAGAAGGTCTTGGCTCTGTTCTGGCACCAAATGGTCAAGAGTCAGAACAAGGTTCAGCAGAACCAGAGAAGAGGGAGCAAACTCAAGAGGCATCGCCAGCATCAAAAAGCACATCACAGGTTTGCAACAGGAAGGCAGAGCGGGCTCAGGTTAGGTCTCAATACCTGCCAACATCTGGAATAGTCTAGAAAAGGATGAGTCACGGAAAACTTCCTACACAACAGCCGCCTGCAGAGCATGGTGCATACATCCTCTCTGGCCGTTTCCCTTCACTGTTATAGATGAAGAGCCAGCGACCGGAGACAGGAAAGGAACTGGCACTGAAACCCTGCTCTGCCGTGTGCCAAGGCCAAAGGCACAGGGGGCGTAAAATGATTGTAGCGTTTGCCAAGTTCTGTGGTGTAGATGCTCCACTGTGCACTGTTTCAAGCTACTAGGAGCCTCCCTGAGTGCAGAATTGGGAAGAGAAATGCACAATCAGTCCTTGTGAGCGGGTGTGAGCTGGTGTGAGTGGGTGTGGGTGGGTGTGAGCAGGCTCCAGTGCCCACCTGATAGGCCTTCACATTCATGCCAGTTATTACACAAAGAAGTCGGCAAATACGGCCCTGGGGTAGGATCCAGCCCAACCCATTTTTGTCAATAAAGCTTTATCGAACACAGCCACGCCTGTGGGCTTTCATAGTACCTAGTGCTTCAGAGTTGAGCTTTGTCGTGGAGACCGTGTGGCTGCCAAAGCCTAAGATGTCTACTGTCTGGCTCTTTACAGGAAACGGGGTCCAGCTGCTGACACAGTGTAGAGAAGAGACCAGCCCTGTCTAGGCTTTCAAGAGTCAGGATGGTGGCTAAACTGGGGGGTTGAGGTGGGGGTGACCAGCGGGCAGAGGGAGGGGCTGCGGGAGGGCCTCTCCATCAGGGTGCCCCTCACCCGGTGAAATCCTATCAAGCTCATAATCAGGATTTGTGCATTTTTATAAATGCAAATTATACTCCAATAAAATTTTTGTTAAAAAAAGATGTTCCAAGGACAAATTTATAAATTCTACTCAACAATTTAAGCCTTTTCTGATTTTGTATGTCAGAAAAGAACTAAAGATGTTTGTTTGATTCACAACAGATGTTGAATTCCATAGATAAGGATCAGCCATTGCAGTAGCGGGATTTATCAGCTGGATGGATTCTTGTCAAGCGCTTCCCTTCCGTGGCTCTGTTGGCGGTTCTCCTGGCTAGAAAACGGGCCTTGAGAACACTAAGCCTTCACTCGTCACCTGCTACGGGTTGGTCTCACCTAATGGGCTTAAAAAACGGACGCCAGGTCACTCCTCCCAACTGGGCCTCTTACCAAGCATTGATGACAACAGCTGGAGTGAGCTGGCAGGCAAGGCCCCGGGGAGACCCCCAGGCACACACGTCCCCCCAACCCAGCACCTGCAAGGCCAAGGCCCTGGGGAGACCCCCAGGCACACACATGTCCCCCCAACCCAGCACCCACCAGGCCACAGTCCCGGGCACCTCCTCCACCTACTCTCACAGCCAAGATTCTTCTCTCAGGTGAGAGGAGAAGGGCTGAAGCTCACCTGGCTTGGGCCCTTCCAGTGCCAGCCCCAGGGCGCATCTCCCCAGGCTGGAGAGGACCCTCCGCAGGCCCCAGCCCCACCTCCCGGCTGGCAGGTGTGTTTGTGGCCTTGGCCGTGGCCGCTGGCGGCCTGCTACCACCTGGTGATGCCGGGAGCTCCTGGAGGGTGGGGGGACTCCGCGGGGCTGCCTTCCATCAGCAGCCCCCTCCCGCCAGCCCAGGCAGGGCAGACCACCGCATGTCGAGGCCGCGGGGCCCTGCCAAGCAGCGTGAGCCTGCGGCTCTGCTCCCACCTCACCCCCTGAGGACCTCTGCGCTCTCTGGGGAGGGGCCGTGAGTGCATCAGCGGAGGAGCTCAGGCCGGCACCCCGTGGAAACGCCCCCGGGCCTGCGGGTCAGCCCTGTGGGGTGCACGGCGGAGCGTCCCTTTAGGCCAATGAAAGGGCTGGCCTCCAGTGAGGCACCGCTCAGGCTCGGCCGGAGCCCCGAGTCGCAGCTGGTGAGGGGCCCGCACGCAGCCTCTGGGCCCTGGAGGAGTCCGGGCAGCGAAGCCGCGAGCCCCGCCCGGCGGCAAGCGCGGCTGCACCCGCACCTGCTGCACCCCACGCGGGACGAGGGGCGCCGTGCTCGTGAGCCTTCTCCTGACCCGGGACCACTCAGCAGGCTGCACGGGTGGGGGAGACGGAAGCCGGGCCCCGTGCTCGGCTCCCTATGCCCGTGACCCTGGCCTTGGGCCGGCGGCGATGCGGCCGGCAGGCGGGAGGCACGGGGCCGTTCTACTCTGGGAGAACCTGGGCTCTACAGCAGTTACGACTTTTGCCCCAGACCTCGGACATAGAAGTGGCTCGGCCGGGGACAGGCCCTGCCGCTGGGTCGGCCCCCGCTCCCGCTTGCTTTGACTGGCGTTTTCCTCCCATCTGCGGGTGAAGCACCCCTGACCCCGATGGGCCTGGAGGCGACACGGGGCAGCCCCTCGCAGGCTGCCCAAATCACCTTCTCCTTGACCCACAGCCAGGGATTTGGTTCTGCACCTCCACACATGGGATGAATTCCCTCCATGCTCTCAGTGAGCTGGAAGAATATTTGGCTTGGAAAATTTTCAAGGGTATTCAACCATGCCCAGGAAAATGAGGATTCCCTCCCCAGAACATCCTGACGTTGAACTTTGCAACTAACACCTCCCGAATGAGATATGAGAATAACCTACAAGTAGAGTGCAATTTTCTTGGGAGTAATCTCATGTGGGAAGCTCTTCCATGCTCCTTCGACTGGCAGCCCCTAAGGCTGACGTCCCCTGGAAGGAGGACGGAAAATGGCAGATAGCGGCGAAGGACTCAGCACCAGTGGGGAGGGTGGGGCAGCCTGCGGGCTCACGGGGACGTTTGTCCAAAGAGATCTGGAACCTGGCGAAGGGCTGCCCTGAGAGCCCTGCTGGGGGCGGGAGGTAGAAGGGGGCAGCTCTGGAGACAGATCCTATGTGGCAAGAGAAAATCAAGTGGAAGGGCAGGAGGGAGGACCAGGAAAGGGAACAAGTGAAGCAACAGAGGAGAAGTAAACCAGGTGCAGGGACGCCGCCGCCGTCAGACTGGCCTCCGGTACCTCGTCAGACGCTCCGTCGCTGTGATGGAAGGGATGGGGTGGGCTGTTTGTAGGGACCCCTTGGGACTGATAGATTCTTTGAACGGCATGTGATCAGCGGGATCAGGAACGCGTTTGTCACACAAGTCCTCCAGGCGGGAAGTTCTTATTAGATTTCATTATTCGACTGAACTACACAAACACACACACACACACACCCCACAACCCCGCCCCCCAGTTAGAAGGCATTTCCTGATTTTAACAGGAAACTTCACTAACTTCACTAAGTGTATTTCCCAAACTTCTTATCCTCAAAGCTCCAGTAACTTTACTGGTTTATGTGATTCTTCATTAAGGTTCACTCACAGAAGTAGGGGATTTGGAGGAAATCCTCAAAGGGTCCTGCAGGGCAGCGGAAGTGAGTCCAAGATGTGGACAATCGGCCTCCCCTCCTGCCCGACGCCAGCAACAAAACTGACAGGCGAGCAGGCAAAGCTCAGCCTGGACCTCTGCGGAGGACGATGGCCTGGAAATGCAGCTTGCTCCCCTCTAATGCCATCAAATGTACACAAGGACAAACCTAGAGACGGCGATCGCTCCTGGCCTCAGGAAGGGGTTCCTCCCCTTGCAGCAGAGAGCTGCCCTAGGGTTTCCTTAAAGAGCGAGCCTGTAAGTGTGCAGTTGATTTACCTGCACCTTCGGAATAAGAGATGAGCGGCCCACACCTGCACCACAGCGGCTTGGCTGCAGCTTCAGGACCACCGACAAAACGAGGCTGGCTCGGCACCTGGCCCGAGGCAAACCGACTGAGAGGGGCACAGGCGGCCTCAGCCCCACGGCTTCCGGAGAGCCCCGGCTCAGCACCCAGGAGAACCAGATCCCGCTTCTAGAACCCCCCCCTCCACTGCACTTGCTCTTGGTCAGCACCAAGGCCGCTGAACCAGCCACGCGCTTTCCTCCCCAACTTGCACACACACAGGGCCCGCCCCTCCTTTTTCTTCCTAGAACACATCTGTCTGCTTGTGCAGCATCTTCCCAAATGAAGCTGACACATTTTACTCAATCAGCACGCACCTCTCCTTATCATGGAGAAACTATTTACAGTCTTTCTCTGGTATTTGAAACAAGCCCAGTGCATCTGAAATAAAAATTCAGGGTACAAATACCAGCTTCATTGCATTTGATTGATGAGTCCACATATCCCCCAAGTCGGCAAATACTCCTCTCGACAGCCCCAAATTATGCCCAGATCAAAGAGCTAAAGCCCTTGTTAATGGTTTGCAGAGAGTTCAAGCAGGGAAAAAAATCCCAGCTGTTTTTCTAAAAAAGGAGATTCAATTCCTCAATAAATCGGCAAAGGTTTGTACTGAAGCTCTCATTTCCAAGTGAGATCCATCATCCTGATTATACATCTAATTCCATCCTGCCTCGTCATGAAATGATCTCCCAAAACAGAAAGGGAGATTTTGGGCCTATGAAGAGGGTAATATTTTAGATTTAAAAGGCACTAAGGGAATTTGGGCAACTTGAAATTTCACCCGCTCAAAAAAAAAGTCCTGAGAAAAAATGTAAAGAAAAATCAAGAACGTGCTCCTCTGTGAGCATAACTAATGCCCAGGTGACAGGTCCTTCAGCACACCGGGGACGTCACCTCTGGATTCGCCAGCCGCCCTGGGAAACTCAGCGACCTGGCAAATCCAGAATAACCGCTGCAGAAACAGTTCTACCCGCAGAGTGATGCACAGCAACTAAATGTGGGGGAGTCCAGAGAATGTGGGAGAAGCCCGGGAATGGCAAGAAAAACCCTGTGAAGGGAGTGCCCCCTCCTTCCTTTCCTCAGAGGTGGAGCCAATAGGCAGTTTCTCGGATCAGGGGTTGGATTTCAGGGTGCCTGGATGGAGAAGCAGTTTTGTGTTTTTTGGTTTTCTTCCTGGCCGTTTTGCTCTCGGCTGCCTCGCCCCTGATTCTGCCAGGCGGGAAAACTGATCCCTGCTCTCTTTTTTGCTTCCACGTGTGCAAATCAGCTTCCAAGTCAAGGCAAACGGATTTATGGGTATTTTAGACATGACTTTTAAAAGATTACTGTTCAAAAATGTGTCAGACAGTCGTTAGAAGGTCAGGAGCAATTTCCACAGGTAAATGTAGAGTCCCGTGAGGGTGTGCATAAACCTGGTTACTCCGTGTGCGGAAAGGCGATTCTGGGGCGACTCTCTCCCTGGGCTAATCTCCCAGGGGGGACTCTGAGGGGAGGCGTAAGTGCAGAGCTGAGTCGGGCTCTGGCAGGGGACGGTCCTCCATCTTCCCAGCCACGGGGACACCTCGCTCTAGAGCGGGACAGAGGACAAGGCGCTGCGCCAAACTGTGTGGACACCAGCGCGCCTTCTAGAAGCCTTTCTGGCACAAGAGGCTCCCCAGCCAAACACCCTCCAAGGGGTGGACTGGCTCGGTCAGCTCTGCCGTGCACCCCTCGCGTGGAAGAGGCCAGGAACCACGCTCGACCGGCATGACGTGCGACAGCGGGCTAAAGGACGCGGTGTCGGCGGGCGTTTCCACCTGCCCTGGGAGCCTCGGGCGGCAGGAAACAAGGGGCGCACTGCGAACCCCACTCAGCGGCGCTGACTCTCCCCGCGTTCTCCCGCCCACTGCGGCCCTCGGTTGGGGTGGCTGGCGCGGCCCCTAAAACAATAAGGGACTTGCCGCGTGCCCTGGCCCTGCCCCGACCTGGCGGGAAGCTCGGGCTCTGCCCCCCGGGGGCGCCGCCTCCGGCCTGGCTCTGCTCCCTCTTCCCTTCTCGCGGGTGTGGACGTCCTTACCAAGGTCACTTCCTCAGGGGAGAAAAGGCAGTTCGCTGTCGTCTTCGCAGACCTCCTCCGCGTGGCTTGCAGGTCGCCTGGGGGTTAGGTATGGTCTGCGCAGCCTGCTGCGCTGAAAGTCCTTTTCCAGCCAGGCCACTCCCTCTGCTCCTCTGAGACCCTCTTCCCTTTCTGCTTCCATGACCGCTGGGGGAAATGCACGAATGGTATTTACTGACCTGAAAGTAGGTGTGGGTGGCCACGTTTCTTTTATACAAAACTAGAGCGGTGTTCACACCTCACGCTTCGCTGGGAAACAATTTCAAGTCAGTCCTTTCAAGTGGAAGTGAAAAGAGCTGTTGAGGAACCCCACCCCCCAGCTTTTACTGACTTTCACCATTTTTAGGAAGTTGTCTTTTCTTGCCTCAGGGTGACAGTTTGGTAAAACACATCTTCTGCCTACACCAAATGAAAAATTTTCAGTTCAATAAATATGCACAAAAAAATGGCAAGTCCTGAGAATAACATCATATTAATACAGAGATCCTTTAGTTGATTTTCATTCCTATAGAACTCCAAAAACCCTGTGCTGAATAGAAATGTGTTCATATTTTGTTAAAAACAATTTGGATAGGCATTGTTCTAATTAGGCAAGACTTTTCTGACAGTCTGTTTGAAATTCGTGATTGCTTTGGGTGGAAGTTTTTGGTGTCACAGTAATAGATCTATTTACATAAATACACAAAACCTCATTCTTTCAAAAGCACTCTAGAACTCAGCAACACACTTTCTGCTTAATACTGGCAATTTGCAACTTGTGGTCTGAAGCAATAAAGCCTAGGACCGCCTAAAAAACAGCTCAAAAGATCTCTTCAGCCTAAGCCATCCTTTGTCAAATAGCACCGGGATGAGTTAAGAATAAAGAACGAAACTCTCTATATGTACTGAGCAGATTTCCTTTGAAATTACAAAATTCTCAAAATTCAAACATTAAAAGCACTTTGTATTTGAGGGGCACAGAGGTTTCACCCTTCTGTTTTTTTTCAACCCTCAAAAACGTTTGGTACCATGTCTGCTAATAAGGAAATAGTTTGATGAGTCAGTGTCTGAGCCTTCGCTGCCTGGAAGCTGGTCCAAAATGGGGATTTCTGGCACTTCAGACCACGTTCTTGGGCTTGAAGAGCATGTTTTAGTGTCTGGACCGCTGATCCCCATTTGGCCCATGAAGTCCCAGAGCTGATGCTTGTCCAGGCTCCCTGAGGGGTCGGCCGCCCCTTCCCTCTTCTGAGTCAGGTCTGCCCCCACAGCTGGCCACCCCACCCCACCCCGTCCCCAGAGAAGCCTGGAGGCGAAGTCAGGGTGAGCACGTGACCCCTGCCATGGCCTCCGCTGGCCTGGAGAACACCTCGTGTGGTTCCGGCTCAGGTGCCCTCGGGGTGGGCACTTAGAGACCAGCCCGTGGGCAGTGGTACGGCACGTGCCCACAGGCTCATTTCATTCCTTGGCCTGCACAGACTGCACAACCAGCTCGGCAGCCCTGTCCAGCCACCGGGCCCTTTAAAGCCAGAGCCAAAGCCTTAAGAAAGAAAGGACAATTGTACCCACAGTGGAGATGTCAGGAGAAAAGTTAGCATGAGGTATTGTTTCTGTCCAGTTACATAATGGTGTGTTGTCTAAGTCCGTTAATCACAACAGATACACTCTATGAAGGCAAGAAACTTGACTTCATGGAATACCATCCAAATCCCCAAGTCAGAGTCACGGTAGGTCAGTTCAGTTTTTTAAAAAGCCACACAAATTAAAATGAATTGAAGAAAATGCTCATTTATCAAGAATAGAAATTAATTCCAGCAGCCCCTGGAACTGTTAAGCATCTTCTCGTCAGATACCAGAAGAGACCTCCCAGGGCAGGAGACAGCTCTGGAGAGCCCTCAGGGACCGCGGAGACGCTCACCGGCGCAGTATGCCAGGTGAGGAGGGCAGCTCAGCGCCTCCAGGCGGGCCAGAGCGGCGGCGGGAACGGCGGCATGCAGGGGCAGGAGATGCTCGCCCCACCTCAAAGTGGCCAGGGCGCAGCTGCCAGCTCGGCGGGATGCCATCTTACTCAGCTATTTGCAGGTGGGGGGGGGGAGTGGCAATTGATGTTCTCATCATTTTAATCCACTGGTCCTAAATCAACTTTGAGGAATGCGGCAACACAAACACGCTGACTTGTCAAAGCCAGCTCCTGGAATACCAGGAGGTGGGCAGCTCGCCTTTGCCTCGTCCTTCCTCTGCAGACCACACGTGATTACTTCTCACCATCACCCTCGTGCGGCCTCACCCTAGAGCCCATCTGCAGTTTGGAATGTTGGTTATCAAAATGTGGTGCCCAGAAGGGAGCACAAGAATAGTGAGAACAAACAACCGAAGTGCAAGGAGAAAGGGAACCCAAACCGGGTCTTACAGGCCAAACTCGCCCTATAAGCTGCAGATGTATTTCAAAAGACAACGTGTTAAGCCAACCATCTCCGTAAGTGACACACACGACATGCAGTGCACACTATTTCTCTATACTCCTTTTCCCGAATTCTTTTTGTTTCTTGTTCTTTAACAAGATGTGTCAGTTCAATTTGTTAATTGCTTTCCCTAAAACAATTAGCGATTAATTATCCTTGCTGCTAATAGCCTTCCCAGTTCTTCCAAGCTGCAGATGATTTTACAGTAAGCTCTGTCAGATCAGCAGCTTAGAATATTCTCTGCCAGCAAGCTGCATTCTTTTTAGCAAGTGCCCACCAGCAAGATAATGCCCTTTTTAAATAAGGTTTTTGTGTAAATGCAGATGAGCACACCACCAGGAATGCCCATGCCATACCAATTAAAGCTCAAGTGTCCTAAGGTGCATTTTTATTTCCACCTCTTTAGACTGGAATCGTACACATTGCGTTGCTTGAGAAGTTTTCAAATGGCATACTATTAGGAATAATCAGAAGCAATTCCCATAGAGCTCGAGCCTGTACCTACATTTCCCCAAGGTCGAAAGCCGCGAGGCAGGGCAGCAGATCCCCTAATTGCCAATGCGCGAGGCTCAAGTTTCCGGGATGGGCGCTGCACCTCCCGCCAGCGGCATTGATGGAGCAAATGTGTTCAATAATCATCTGAGTGTTCACAGTGAGAAGCACTGCAAAGGACTCTGGCATACAGTAAAGCTCATTTGCACTTTATTTAAGGATGCCTGGATGTCCTGCAACGCTGAGCGGGTTAGACATGCTTGGCAGCCTGGCACCTGCCACCGAAAGGGAAGTGGCCCTTGGATGTGCCCTTTGAGAAAGGTGCATTAGTTGCTTGGGGTAAGAAAAGCCGACAATGAACAATTTCCTGGGTGCCTGTAAAGTCCTCCAGGAGTGGAAAAACACTCTCTGAACTAACTTACTAAGTTTCTTTCGTAGGTTCACACATTTCAGCCCTGCCCATCGCCTGCTCGAACAAGCCAGGCCTCTATAGGTGGTGGTGGTAAATGGGCACAGGCACAATGCTACTTAACTAAGAGCAGTTGCAGGAACGTGCTCAGCCTTACGCTTACTACGCTTACTTGACGGCGGCCTTCCCACCGTCCTCCTCGCACACCCGCCTTTCTTTTCGTTTCACCGCTTTCGTTTCACGAGTTTCCTCCCCACTCCAGTGCAGCTTCTCACTGAGGCTCATCAGGAGTGCCCCCTCCTCTGCAAAGCTTTCCTTCAACACCGGCAACCCAGAGGATCTGCACTTTCTCCTAAGAGGCCCGGGTGGGACTTCCCAGCTCTGCCACAAGCCAGCTGGAGCCTTAATCCCTCAGGCCCCTGAGCTGCCACTGGCCACCCACCCCGGCAACAAGACGGCCTCCCCGTAGCCCCTCGAGGGCTGAAATGGAGGGTGAAGAGCTGGCCCCGGGGGCGGGCGCCTGCAGGGAAAGGGGCTCTCCCTCGTTCATTCCGGCCCAGGAGCACTCCGGCATGCGCACTCTGATCGCACCCAAGAGGGCTTCTCTGCCTCGCTGGGAGGGAAACGCTGGTGATGGTGTGTCCCCTTTGTGATTTCCTCCCCAGATTGTGAGCTATTCTGAGGAAGCTGGCGCAGAAGAGATGGATTTAATTTATTTTATTGTAATGCATTCAGATGGGTAGGTTTTAAGGACCCATTAAAAAGTTTGCTCAGCTGCTGACACAGATCAAGGGCTCTGGAAAAGTAAATGTCTCTAGGAGACCCACGTTGTCTGAATCCCTTTCTTCCTCACATGAGAAAACACAAGCAGCCTGAACTTAAAAAGACAGTTTCTGCAATTCAGATTGAACATGTGCATCTAACAACCAGTAACTGCAGTTGCTTCTTCCTGCTAAGAGGATCTGGGCTTAACTGAATCAGGCATTTTAAAGAATTCCAAAACCATTTGGGTGAGATTTATGTCCAAAATTCAAGGGGGATTCTATGATTTGATGTGCATGAAGCCGGATTTAAGTTTCTGTGGTATTTTTGATCATCAGCTTCAGGATGGATCTGAAACATCAAGTAAATATACTTCAGTTTATAAGAAGAACTGGTGTGAGTAAAGCAAGCTGCAGCCCACCGAGAACATAAAATATCCTGCTTGCTTCGGAGCAGTCTGCATCTCAGGCCAGCGGGCCCTGTGAGTACATCTTTGTCGCATGACGCTGCTGGAACCCAAGCCGAGCGCCTCTCTCAGGTCGCCCTGCTGGACCAGCCCCTCCGCTTCTGAGAAGGGTTGAGGGCTTCTCAGTGCCAGCGCCCTAACCTAGGGGAGCTCGGCCAGCAGCCACTGCTGCCAGCGAGCCTTTTAGAGAAGAAAGGCCTGCCGGCTCTTCGGTGACATATTTCCTTGCTAAATATCCCTGCTTTTGCATGACTGGATGGCTATATTTAACCACTGTTGCTAAACATTCTTGAGTTCTGCTTACACGTGGAGTTTTGCTCTTAGCCCAGGACTCCAGAGTGTACCTGGATCATTCTTCTACACCCCAAAAAGCGGAATAGTTCTGGGGCCCTACCTATTTAATATATCATCCACTGGTCTTAGGAGCAAACACTGAGTCCCCTGCAGCCTACCACCTGTTGCTCTGAGATTTGGCTCTGATCCTCAATTTCCTAGACTATACCAGAGGGACAATAGGAATATTCACTTTATAGACTGCTGGGAGGTTAGAGATCATAAATACTTAGCACAGTGCCTGTAAGTAATCTTCAGCTACCACTTCTATTTGTAACGTCCATTCGAGTATTTTCTTGACTTTGATCTCTTATTGTCCATCCATCTATAAGCCCCCTCCTCCTACCACCCCCTCCCAACGTTCCATCTGCTTGGATGCCGTGCAGAGTCTCATCCATGGAGCATTTATTAGTCAGATGCACTTGGAACATTGCAAGGCATGAGAGATGGACATGGAAAGGCCGGCTGGCTAGGAGCCCCAGGAGAGGCACAGGAAATGGAAAGCGAGCTCTCTTGACTGAGGCTGGGAGCTGATTTTAGCAAAGTGCCTTGAAAAGAGTAGAGTGAGGACTTCTGATTCCAGGTTGATGAAGTAAGCACGTTTCACTCTAGTCTTCCCCCTTATTACACCTGAGACCCTGGATAACTACAGGTGGGGGAGAGAAGGCAGGCTTGTCAGGCACCTTGAGACTGAAGGCACAACCTGGCGATATGCCTTGAAAGAAATGCCAAAGGAAGTTCTTCAAGCAGAAAGGAAATAACGATGGAAGGAAACTCAGACATCAGGAATAAAGACAGAAGGCAAACAGGTACATGTGTAGGTAAACGGAATAGACTGCTCCTCTTCTCCTGAGTTTTAAAAGTATGTTAGGTGACTGAAAGTAAAATGACAGTATTTTCTCATGTGGCAAGTAAAGAAGATACTTAAGACTAGTGGATTACAAAGTAGGAAGGGTAAAGGGATATAAATGGTAGTAAGTTACCTTCATTTCACTTGCAGTGAAGAAATGTCAATATTAGTGGACTGTGATAAGTTTCAGATGTTTAATGTCATAACTAAAGTAAACACTATAATAAAATAAAAATACACTCAAAACACTATAGACAAGGTAAAGCACTAAAAATGTTCAAATAACCCACAGAGAGGCAGAAAAGGGGAAATAAAGAAAGAAAAATAAAGAAAACAAGCAGAAGATAAATAATATAATGGCAGGCTTAATCCTTAGCAACATATCAATAATTACATTAAATGTAAGTGTTCTAAATATGCTGACTGAAAGACAGAAATTGGTAGAGTGGATTAAAAAACATGACCCAACTCTATGGTATCTATGAGAAACTTATTTCAAATATAATAACATAGGTAAGTTGAAAGTAAATGGATGAAAAAAGATTTACTGTGCAAACACCAATCAAAAGACAGCTAGAGTAACTACAACAATATCAATAAAGTAGACTTAAGACCAAAGAAACTTACAGAGACTGAGAGGATCATCACACAATGATGAAAGTATCAGTCCACCATGAAGACGTGCAGCAGAGCATGGAAAAGACTTGGGGAGTGGACTCTGCTTTCTTTAAGTTTGTCTAAACCTCAGTGTCCCATTTGGAAAAATGGGACTGATAATGCTGAAGCCATAGGCTTGTTCAAAAGGGTAAATGAAGTAACTACATAAAAGCACAAAGCTTTTGTTTTTTATTTGTTTCTCCTTCCACTAAGCTATAAATGCTTTGACTTGAAAAGTTGAAAATGTATAAGAGAAAACTTCAAAGTAACCTTGACCTTTCAACTCATTGCTATCCCCTCTTCTCATGAACAAGCATTTTTTGCAGACAACAGTCTTTTGCTGTAAATGGCTCTTCTCAAGGAAAAATATGAAAATATTGGTTAATTAATCAAGCTGTACCTCGAGATTCCAATTAAATTTAGGGCCCATGATGTAATTCAGGGTGAGTCAATGGAAGGTCTGTTGTGACAGAATGTGGAGAGAGTATAGGAGATTGGACTAGGTCCAGATGCCTACATTATTCACCTGCACCTTCTCTTTCAGAATTAAAATAGGGAGGAGAGAGAAGAAATGGAAGGGATAAGTAAGATGTACCACTGCTATTTAATATTCCACAAAACAAAAAGAATGGAGAAAAGAAAGAACAAAAAAATGATTATCTGGGTAATCCCATTTGGTGTTTTCTTTCTTTCCGTTCTTCCTCCTTCCTTCCCTTCCCCCTCTCTTTCTCTCTCTCTCTCTGTCTCTCTCTCAACATATGTGTTTATGTGTTTTAACTGCTCTAACTCATATGATTTTTATACTAAAATTAAAAGTGATAGTTAAATGATAAAAACAGAAAAGTGATAGTTAAAAACTGACCCTTTTATTTTTCAGATTACCTGGCCTAGAACAAAACTTAATATTCCAAAGGACACTTGGAAAGATGAACAGACCAACAGAAAAAGAAAGAAGGTTAATATACCTCTGAAAAGGCATTCTGGTAGCCCACTCATTTTAAATGTTATTGATCAGTGGCCGCCCAGTACTCCAAAGCTAATAGATACTTTGATTTTCATCTACCATAATTGATCTAAATATTACAGTAAAGATTTACAAATTTACACTAAGTAAATTTTAACTTAGCTTTAGGAAATGACTTCGTTACTAAATAAGTTGTTAAATGAGCAATTGAATATAAAGTTGAAACACAATATTAAATTACCTAGTTTCAGTTTGAAGTAGTAAATTTATTAATAGGAATAAAACTGATATTCACAGATTTCTTATAGAAACTCAATTCATTCTGTGTTGTTGCTTCCAAAACATTCAGATACCTAGAAAACTTGTGAGATCTCCATCATCAGAGCTTAACACTCATGTTCTCTCAGGTGAGACCTTAAGAAAACGTGCTCTTTAATGCTGGGTTTGAGATAACTAAACTGCCTTGAGGATAGATAGTTCCAGAACGACAAAGACCAGTATCTCCTGTAACAGAGGTCAGAAGAGGTAGTTATTTTTTAAAATGCCATTAGATCATTGGATGTTGACCACAAGGATCACAGCCTAGCTAGAGAAGGTTCTAACTAGTTGGTAAATTTATTTTATCACATATATAATGTCATATAATTGCCATTGTTTCTGCCATGGTGGCAGAGTTCAAGATTAGTCATAATGTTAACTATGATACTTTTTAAAGCAAGCAGACTAAGACCTAAAGGGGAGCAAAGAAAATAGACGTTACCAGCATCTCTGAGCAGATGTCACTAACGCCAGCGCTCCCCCTGGCCACAGCCGCTGAGCTTGACTCTAAGAAAACGTTCCATCCAAGTCAGATGGATCTCAAGATGGGCAGGGCAGCAATTAGCGCTGTGCTAGCGTGCGTCAGGGATGTTCAGGGAGTGATTTTGACATTTACCTCTCCATGTCATTGCAAAGTTTCAAGTCCTGATAAAGTTAGGCAATTTACCACAATATTCAAGGGGGGGCGGGATCCAAATTGATTCCAAAACATTTGGCTAATTTGATTTCAAGGATGGGCTTGGGAAAAAAACTAATTTAAATACTTAAAGAACAAGAACAGGTTTTTATCTCAGCTGATGTACGAGAGAACAGGCACAACGGAGACAAAGCTTTCAGCTTCTCAGCTCTGTGGGCTCGTACACTCAGTCTGAAATCCCCACAGAATACCAAGCAGGGGAAACGCTTTGGGCCATTCATCCAAAGTCTTGAGATGCTGTGATTCAGAGAAACATGTGGAATCAGTTAGAGAAAAATAAACCAAGTCGGGGGAAAATGACAAAAGTAATAAACTAAGATAGAGTGGAGACTATTAAAAAAAGGAAATAGCCTGAGGGAAATATTTTGAGATGCAACAGACAGGAATTTCAAAGCCAGAGAGACAGAACTTGCTTAGAGAAAACATATACTCTTAAATATCATGTGTCTATATACTCACTATTTATATTTTACATGAGATAATTTTAAGTAGCAATTGTAACCCAAACTATAGTGCTATATATCTTGTTGGAAAAACACTTTTTTTCCTTAGTGACCTAAAAACTAAGAGACTGCATGTTTCTTAGTTTCTAAACTAAAGGCTGGCTTCAATCTGACTCAGCCACAAAGTGCCCCTGGTTCAACGAGAAAGTCATTTCACCTCTCTGGGTTTTGATTTTCATAATTATCAGGTGAAACCTGGTGCCTTCTAAGATCCCCCAGCTACAACAAGCTTTGAGTCTACATGTCTAGCACTTCCCAATGCTTTCGGTGTGTAGCAAATGCTGTACTGAGTCTGGCTTTTTTTAACTGTTGCAAATTGACTCAAATAGTGGAAAATTTTATAGGGTGAAACAACCACCTTAGAGAATTTGAATGAGAGCTAAAATGGTTTTACTTAAAATTATGCCAAGAAAATTGTAAAAGATTAGAAGTAAGAAGAGTGTTGAGTATTCTATCTCAAAACGTGTCAAAGCGACATGTAGTAGGAAGATAGTCTCTGACTGCTATTCCACCAAGCCAGGAGCTCTTAACTAGGAGTCCGTGAGCTTGAACTGAAATTCAAAAAAAACATTATTCTTGCAGGGTCGTGTTGGTGCAGGTATGATTATTTACTAAATAATACACAGTGTAGAGTGGGCTTAGTAAGGGGTCTGTGGTTTTCACCTGACTGGCAAAGGGACAGTGGAACAAAAAAGGCTAAGACCCCCTGCCCTACGCAGACACAGTACCTCTGAGTGAGCAGAGGCTCACTGCTTCATTTCGCGTAATTGGTTTTGTCTTCAAGCATGTACACTTGCTAACGTGCGCACACGCTCTAAGTGTGAGAGGCGAGGCTTAGCCCAGGGCACGGCTGCACCCCATTTCCCAGCGAGAGCCCGCAGCCCAGCATATGGCCGCGGTTTGGAGAGGGAGACGAGGTGATCCAGGAGGCGTGCAGCTCTCCGGCGACGGCAGCAGGTGAGGTCGCAGGCCCTCGACTGTATGAAACCTTCCCACACCTCTCGCAACATCAACCCCTCCCCACAAACCAAAAAGAAAAAGAATCAAACAGGCAGCAATCTGAAAAGAGACGGCTCTTAAAATTTCAAGTGACTGGGAAGGAAAGGGCATTTAATCCGCACTCACCGGGAAAACCTGGTCCTTCGTTATTTAGCAGAAGAAATGGATCCCTAACATCACGTGGCTCTTGTGACTCCATTGACTCACCAGGATAAGTCTACTTAGTAGCACTAATGTGAAGACTAGATGAGATAATTCATTGAAAGGGCTTAGAAAAATGCAGGACACACATACCAAGTGTTACAGAAATGCTGTTGTCATCAGCACTCCCTTAGACAATGTTTAATTCCAAAGAGGAAAGCAATTTGCAAGTAGAAATCCATTCAAACTTCAGCCAATATACTCATAAACCCACAGTTTACCAATCATTCTGTTCCACACCAGCTGTGAGTGTGTAGGGCCAATTAACACAAACTCAAAAGCTGGTTTTATTTTCCCCACTAGAGCTTCCCAAACGAGCTGGGACCAGACTCCTAACTAGACCTGGCTCTGTGATATGACACCCTGACAAGTCCTTTAGAGACACACTGAAAGCTCACGTTTATAGCGCTCAGAGCATTTGAGTTTGGGAACTCTTAGCACAGGACCTGGCCTGGATTCATCACCACCACCATCACCACCATCACCACCACCATCACCACCATCATCGTCTCATCATCACCACTATCATCACCACCATCACCACCATCATCGTCTCATCATCACCACCATCACCACCACCATCACCACCATCATCATCTCATCATTGTCTTCATCACCATCCCATCACCATCCCATCACCACCACCACCATTGTCATCATCGTGGCAAAGCCTTATGAAACTGTTTACGCTCTCCAGCCACTAGAGATCCAGTTGCCCAAAATAGGGATCATGGTTTATTCTTCTTGATCTCCCTAGTACATTGACTCTTGCTTGACCTATAGAAGTGCTTATTAATGAATGAATAACATTTGCATACATGAATGGAAGAATGAATGATCAAATTAATGAAGAGACAGTAAATGAGAGCAAGTAGACTTGGTGATCATATTCAATTCTGCTATAGCCATCTGGGCATTCCCCAAATCGCTTGCAAGTTGGTGTGAAGTTTGATTTGCGGCTGGTAAAATAGATGCTGGCTTCTACCAGCCCTATTAATCTCTTTCCTGTGTTTGGGTGACATAACCCTGAGGGTAGGGATCTGGAATAAACTACTTTCTCTATGAACCAAAAGTAAAAACTAGCTTGGGCTAGATGAGTATGGATCTAAACAAGAAATTAGATTAGCTTCAGATCCCACCTGTGCATGCGTGTGTGCGCATGTGTGTAAAACTTCTGCCACACAATAGTCACCAACATGCCCAAGAATCTGATTCAGGGGCTCTCAGCTTTGCTGAGACTAGTCGCAGGCTTCCAGATCCAGAACTTCAGTTTTTATCTGTAGAAATTGGGTTACAGAGCAGCAACTTACAGTATTCGAAACTCATGGCTGGCATGAAGCCAGAATGCCACTATTTTAAGTTATGCACACTTTAGGAAACAGTTGTAAAGATCTTTTGCTCTGTTAGCGAATTCTTTCCTTGATGGGAACTCTACATTATAATTAGAAAGTTGTCTGGTGATGCTAAAGCGAAAACTCAGGAAAATTAGATGATCTCAACATGACAATGCTCAGCAAAGAAGGATAAGCCCGTCTTCCCAGAGTAGAAACAGAGCTTTTGGTGCCCTCTCTTAGAACACCCCTTGCCCTCAAAATGTGGAGAGGTCTATGGCCAATATCCTGATGTACTTAGAGAGGTGGTGAGGAATGAGCGAGAAGACATATAAGACATATGGCCCAGGAATTGGTGGATGCGCTCCGTCAGTGTTGCTGAAATACTTGTCATCTTGATCCTAAAATCCCACAGTCAGCATTTCACAAGACTGACCTCCTTGAGAATACCCCTTTCTCATCCAGAATCTTACCATGGGGCATAGCTCAGAAGTGTTAAAACTTCTGAGCACCAAGTAAGGATAATCGAAATGACCCTGGGTTAGAGAAGCTCCTGAATCAGGGTCTCCATCTCCTGCCACATCCACCTCTTTCAGAGACGCCTGTATAATAGCATCTTACTTTTTATGTTTAATTATCACGTATCAGAATATAGAAGATCCTTATGATAGCTTGATCAATTAGGCATTAAAAACAATTGTGTTGATATCTTAGCCCAGAGAAATAATTCAACATATTGGGATTTATGGTCACAGAAAACTTTCTAGATGTTCTATTTCAATTTATACAAACATTTTTATTGCAAAGAATTATCATAAAATGACCAGTAAAAGCTTTTTGTGCATAATATATATACTATGTTGGTATTAAATTTTATGGGAAGTGTTACAACAGAAATATGATTTTAGGGAAAAAAGAACCCTGTAAAATTTCTGACTGTTGAGATCTTAGACTCATTTTTAGTGAATAATGGTGTATTACAGATTTATATGATATTTTATTTATTGGATTCATTTTAAAGACTGATCCAACATTTTTACAGCCAGAAATCACATCTTTTGCAACAGTAGTAATTAAAACTTATGATGAAAACTTTCAGTTGTAGACTTTAAAATGACAGAGGAAATAAATAAGTTTCAAATATTCTTTTAAAGGATATTTTCTATTGAAATGCTTTCCATTTAAAGAGTCAATGTCTCTGGCAAAGGCGTAGCTTTGGAAGCTTTATAGTTTAGCGTGCCTCTCCATTCTAGGGACGGGTTTACTCTCCCTTAATCTCCCTGGTGGTTTGCATGTGCTGCTTAGATGCAGTTATTTTGTCGTTGTTGTTTGGTTTTGATCACTAAGTCTATCCATTTTCAGGTTGACTTTTCTTAATTGTACTCGTAGAACACCATGGATCGCCATGTTTCCCTGTTAATTGCCGATGGTCTGCTCATGTGCCATAGAAGAGGGAAGAGGGCCAGGACATCAGAAACAAGGATGGAAATGTCTGGGAGGAAGCAGTGGGAGGGTCGTAGGTGGTTCCTTGTCATTTGGACACAGAGGGATAAAAGCATCAACCTCTGTTATCATTGGTGTTGTTTACTTTTCATTAGAACTGGAAACAGGTCCTTAAAGGAAATGATAATTTAGAGTTTTCACTACCATTTAAGGTGCCGAGCATTCATGAAACCAAAGGTGAGCATCTAAGGAAAACTTAATAAGCACATTTCCATGGAACAACTGTTAGCTTTCCATGATATACCTTTTCTAGCAGTTGTGTTGCCACATATTTCAAGTTGACCAACTTCAATTATTGATGACTTTGAGGGGAAATCAACCAAAAGGAAACAGAGGAACCCTCTAATAGGTGGCAGACGCTCACCACACACTGCTGTGAAGTTTGCACCAGGCATTTGCTGCCGAGAAGCACAAGTGAGGAGGAAATCCCGAAGTTCAACTCACACACCTCCCGGCCTGGAGCAGCCCGGGGGTCTTGCTGCTTCCTACAGAGGTGCATGGCTAACAGCAGCCTGTTCAGGCCCAGCTATGAGCCCCCACCCCACACTGAAACTCTGGAAGATCACATAGACTCACACAGACACAGAGAAACAGGAAAACACACACAGACGCAGACACACACTTCTGATGCCGAGCAGAAGCGAGTTCTTTAAAGCCAATTACTGAGACCCTGGGGTTTCAGAGAGAGAAAGAGTTTATTTGGTTGCACAATCAATGGAGCCCAGTGGCCTAACGGCTCAAAACTGACTCTCATCTGCAGAAAGTCTAATGCTTTATACCATTGGGGTACTTTATACCCTCAGTAACACTTTAGCCCCTTCCCTGCTTTATTTCACTCTCAAGCACTCATCATTTCTAACATGACACATCACTCACTTTGACCTTTATCTCTCCCACCACTAGAAGGTCAGGGTTTAGAGGCTATGTTTTTTCTACTATTGCATCCCTCAGCATCTATACCGTTCCTGGGCTTACAATGCACACTAAATGCTTGTTGCATAAATGAACTAGGAATGGTGTCAATAATAATTGCTGCTACTTGCCAGCTATTTTCAGAAAGCCTGTCCCAAAACCATCCACTCAGCAACTAAAATCATAATGTTTGGCCTATAGGCTCCAAATTAATTTGGTTTATTCCAAAGATATCATTAAAAAGGTCAGGTATTTTGTAACTTCAGGGTAATTTCTGCAATTAAAGAATTCATCCTAGAGTATCCACCAGGAGCTAATTACTCTAAATCACAACTTAATTGGGGGTTAATTGAGAATTTTCTGTTGCTGTAATAGCCTGTGTTCCCAATAATAAGAGTTTAGTGGGACTTTCAGACCAAATATATTTTAAAAACCTACAATGACTAGCAAAGCATTGCACTTTTCTATAGTAAACGGCAGTGACCAATCTTAGGAGGTCCTTCTGAGGCTATGTGACATGGTTCATGACTATTGACTCTCACTGGATATGTGTAATCAAAATATCCTGCAATTTTTGCAGAAATGCTGTCATAATCAGGCAGCAGCTGGTGCTTTAGAGGACAGAACAGCAGGCCTCATGCAGCAGATGGAGGGCGAGCAGCTCGTGCAATCGCCATAAACTACCTGGCTGAAAAGGAAATTGGACATTATGCAACTTATTCTTATCCCTTAAGTGCTTAATGTGTCAATGAAGTGTGCAAAATTTCCAAAAGTGCTCATTAAAGAGCAAACTTCGGAGAAACAAGGGGTCAGAGAGGCTGCCAGACTTGAGCAGCTTCTCTGGATGAAAACTAGGAAGCAAACAAGAGAGGAATAGAGGGTAGGAAGGGACGGATGGAGAAAAAACAAAGCCCTCTTCTTTTTTGCAAAATTCTGTTAACGGGCCATTTTGTGCGTTGTTTCCTTTCTGATTCTTCTGTGTTTCTGTTTTACAGCACAGACAAGGTGGCTAAAGGTGGCTGAAAGCAAATAGCAAATCTCTGTGATCTGGTAACCCCACTGATAGGAATGTGGGGCAATTCTCAACACACCATGGAGAGGAAATGTGCTCAGCTCCCGCTCAGCTCCCACTATCCCAGGCAAGAGTCAGGCACGGGGACGCAGAGAGGCAATGGGGCCACAGGTTACATGTCCTGACCCCTAAATTTAAGGTAGTTGTTATGGGCAAATCTAGGTTTTATAGCTGCTGTTAATTTTTTGCCAGTTGTGCTTCAAGACACATGGATAAGTTAAGACCACAATTTGTTTTAATTCTTCCAGATATAATAGAGTAATGGCATTCTTAAGTGGGCCCATCAATTAAATGAGAAAAGAGAAAGATGTACACATAACTGGAAAAGAAGGCAGCCTTAGGCTACCTGAACACCTGGATGTCATGCTCCCTCTTGTTTCCTACCGTCTATAAGTGGCATGAAAGACACAAGAAGTGTCGGCTTGAACAATATTAATGATATTTACTTTTCGTTCTGAAAGAAACAATCATAAGTATAGCTTTAGAGTAAGCAGTCATCCAGAAAAAATAGCTTATGTCATAGTTTGGTGTTTTGGGGTGGATATTTTTTCAGTTTAATTAATTACAGAAGCAGATAAACATGCAAAAACAAAGCCTTCAGTTAGCCTTCTGCTTCTTAGGATTGTGCTAGAAAATCTGAAGTTCCAGCTGCTCGGTTTCCCAGGGATTTCTGGGATCTCGTGACTTCAGGGATGCTTCAGAAATTTCTTTTCTCATTAAAATGTGCTTTTCTCTTTTCCCAGGTGACCCAGATGATGTCGCACAGACCTCTGACCTTGTCCCCTTAGGAGGCTGGAAGCCCCCAGGCCCACCTCCCGGGCGTTGGGCCTGCCTGCTGCAGCCACTTTCAAAGCCACCGTGACTATTCCGACTCCTCCTTCAGAAGTTCACTTACGAGGCTTGCAGGGAAGGGCTGGGCAGGTAGTCCGCCGCCACCCTCCCTGACTCGCTGCTGGGAAGGTGAGAGGGCTCGGAGGGCTACTCCGCTAACCACCAAAGTTCCCCCACGGTCGCTTCAGGCTCGAGGCCACTCCAGCTGCTGACTGTGTGCGGCTCAGATACGCCCTCAGTTCCAGGGGGATTGCTGCTTGGCAAAGGGAGCCGTTCTGCTGAACACAGGCCCATCTTTTAGCCCAGAAACTTCCACCTGATTGAAAACAAGCCTGACAGTCATCAGAGGCAGCTTATGGCCGGTCCTGAATAAAGGGAAAATCCCCTCAATTTATTTATGTCAGGTGGCTTTGTGCAGGCTTCTAGGGACTTTGATGACGAGCCAGTAGAAGCTCCTGCATCAGTATTCCCTACGTAGAAAGTAAGTGGCTCACAGATCACTTTTATTATAAGCCAACAACTGCTTCAACCAGAGAAATAACTAGATGTTATGTGACTTTTTTCTCCAAATGCTGTGCTGCTTCCTACAACAAGCATTGAGGATATAAGGCATTTCTGATACACATTTACCTTTGGAAGCCTACTCTGGGACTTACGATACATCATACCAACTTGGCTGAGCATGAATACATACGCAATTTTTTTTTCTAGTGTCTCATCCGGGGCTTTGATGGACTCCTTTGCTTGGGCCATTTCTTCCATCTTCTTAGTATGGCTTGTAATTTTTGGCTGCTGTCTAGGCATCTGATAATGATGGTGAGTTAACTCTGACGCCCAGTTTCTCTCTCTTTTGTAGTGTTTTAGTGGCAGGAGGCTGTGTCACTGCTGGTCTTTGATTCTTGTTCAACCAGCTCTGGGTCCTTCGGACGGTCCCTGTTAGTTGCTAAAATCTGGGCCCAGTAATGGGTTGCAGACCCCCTTCCAAGGGTCTTGGGGAGGGAGGCTGGAAAGGCCAGAGAAAGCCTCTCCATATGTAATTTTAAATCACAAAAACACCGGGCTCCTCGCATACGTGCACTTGCCACAGCCAGAGCCATTGCCAGTTGTGCATCAAACCCGTGCCCCACGCCTAGGAGCCCGATGCCCGCACGAGCCTGAGGAGCAGGAGATGGTGGCACACTCGGGGCTCTTAACCCAGGATCCTTACCCTTCATGAGGAAGACAGGATAAACCCTGGCCCCACCCCCCAGAAAACGGCCCTGCCTCTGACGGCCGTGCTCCTTCTGATGACCAGGCTTAGCAGTGGCGAAGGTCTGCCAGGACCTGGTAAGGAAGAAAAGGCTCCTGCTGCTGCACCAGCCTTAGCGTGCTCTGTACACTGAGGTTTTACTTCATATCAGGTCCCATGGTTCTGCCACCGCAGCAGAGGACACTGAAACACTCTGCTGTGTAGAGACCACGTGTGGGGGCAGCTCAGGGGAGCGAGCGTGGGGAATTTCAAAGTACACGGAGCCGCCTCTCTCCACAGAAGTGATCCTTCCTTTAAATCAAATTCTTAGCACACTACTGCGCTTTCATGGCCACAGTGGCAGGAACTCCCTGAGTTATGAACTCACAGCAATCCACACTCCAACAGGCACCTTACGGCTAGCCGTGCGCCTCTCGCCCGGGCGTTACAACTTGACTCCACGTCTGAAATGCCCGCGGGCAGAATGATTTCACAACCACCGATTTCACGAGCGAGCCTTGGGTTCACCTGAGCTGTGCTGGCAGCGGAGCCAGACTGCCTTCTGGTTTGGTTCCCACCTCAACGTCTTATTGCTGAGTGACAGGTCCACCATTTGCCCTCCAAGTACTCAGGTCCTCGTCCGTGCCATGGAACCAGGGCAACACCTGCCCCTTGAGGTGGCTGCACGTAGTCAAAGCCAGACCTAAGTATTAGCTAGTAGGAAGATTTGGAAATATTTAGCGAGTCCCTACTACATATAACATGCATATGAGTCTTAAAATATATAGTAAAAATCAACGCAACCTGAAAATTTCTGTATCCTGAATACTAAATGTTCTGCAATCCTAAAATTCCCTGTTTTTTCTTTAACTTTGCATGACTTCTTTATTTTCAATAAACAAGCAAATTCCTTAGGAAAGAACAAACACGAGTTTAAAGCTCTGCTGTTTTTTGTTTCAGGAAGGATCTCTTATCTGGGAAAATGAAAATCCAATTTTAAATCCAAGAAGCAATTTCACCTGTAATATCGTTTGGTGTTTGCTTTGTTCAGACCTTGAAGGTAAAACCATTTCCTTGGGTTATTAGACTTGAGTTTACTTCAAAAATAAGTTATAATAACTGAATGGAATTAGTCTAGGAGCAGAAAGAAGTTTCCTTCATCATGGATAGCTTTGTAACAGCCCCAAAGGCAGCTGGTCTAAGAGCAGGCTGATCTCTATGTAGATAAAACGCAGGGAGCTCTTTAGCAGGAGGCAGGGGCAGGGAGCCAGGCTCCCATTTACAGGTGCCTGCCGTGAGCCCTGGGGAGTCAGGAGCTGCAGTTCAGCAAATAACCTGCCCTATGTGAGACTCTCTGGCCAGGCCATTCAAAGGCGGACAAGGAGATTTAACAGGTGGGAAGGGCAGGTGCAGGCTATTATGGAAAGGAAGGGAGAAGAGGAAAAGGAAAGATGGGGAAAGCCAGGGGTGAGTAGGCTTCAAATCAGGACAGAGGAAAATTCAAATCAGGACAGAGGAAAATTCTGGTTGCAACCAGAGTGGGACAAGACGACCCGCAGTGCGTTTTTGTATTACTACGAAGAGAAGAGAAATACTAGCTCCCTGGCATTAAAAAAAAAAAAGAAAAAGAATAGGATCGATCATGTTATATAGTCCAACTCCTTTAACTCGACCCCTCAGATGCAAAAGAAAAAGACGAGGGAGTCGAGGAGAAAGGAACCCCCAGCTGAAGCAGCAAGGAGGGGAGAAGAAAGTCGGAGACAATTTCTCGGTGGCTAAGGTCGTTTAGCCTTCTCCAAGCCGGGCTCATGCATGTCGGGGCGATTCAGCACAAATCAGAGACAGACATTAACCTCATCCCCAGGCACCCACAGCTACCTGCTTTCCAAGGAAAGAGCACTAACCCGTATTGAACAAATGCGTGCTATATGCTTACACGTAGTTGGTTTGAAGAAAGTGGGATCTGGCGATCCAGGGTAGAAAGAGCAGCTCTCAGTCACGATTGTACATTCGCAGGCATCAGAAGAAGCCTGACCTACGCCACGTGGGAACAACAGACTCGTGCCCTTCGCCCTCAGGGAGCTGGTAACTGGCCAGAGTGGGCATTTAATAACTGAAGGGGAAGCGAATGAATGGACTAATGAGTGACCGTGAGAGGGCCTGAGAGAGCGAACTGGAAGAAGAAACGACTGAGGGAAACTCAGAGGCTCCTCCAACTACCTGCTCCACCTGTGACCACGCAGCACTGCGCTGGCTGAGAGCAGACCCACCACCCCGGAGCCGGGTCGTGGGCATCCAGCGAGGGACTTCCCGTAAAGAGCTTGGCCCAGGGCCCCCCGCGGCCGGCACTCACTTCACGTGTGGGTTGCAAGCTGACACCTTTGCAGAGGGGAGCTTCGCAGGTGCCTGCCTGGAGATGTGTCTAAAATGAAGGCTGAGAAACGTATTCATTTACAAAAATGCAAACTCAGGAAATTTTTGCAATATTAATAAAATTTTGTAGCCTCTGGGAAGTTTGTAGCTTCTTTCACAGTCAGGGAAAGAAAAAGAAAATGAATTCAGTTTGCCTCATCACGCTGCATACCTGTGGTCACTCGAATTCCATGGCCCAGGCTGCCTGAGTCACCAGGGCACGAAACACTATTAAATTGCGCGGCTCCAGCAGGTTACTAAATGAGACCCTTGTGGTTTGAAAACAGTTAATGAGTCATTTAATGGCTTGCACAGCCGTGTGTCTGGAGCAGCCCAAGCAGCCTGGATGAGTTAACACCTGATAATGCCCAGGACTTTCGTGGCCACCAACAGAAGGAAAACAACTGGCAGCGGAGAGAACTGAGAGTGCTCGTCCCCATGTAAATGTACAAATATACAAAAAAGATGCACCACTCCCAAAGCCTGTCAAGTGGTCCTTAAGCATTTTATAAAAGCCTTTTACTCATAAACTAGGAGAAGGATGAACACTGGCCCTGAGGTCTTTCCAATAAAGCAATAGTAACAGCTCGGGCTTCATTATCATGTCATTATAAAAAGATTTCCCACAGGCCTTTCCTACTATCCCTACTAACTTCTCCAGAACATAAGATCAAATCATGGGCTAAACTTGACTCCTTCGGCAACAGCCTCTAGAGAAGGCCGGCTGCCCCGTCAGAGCCTGCTGGGTCTCTCTCCCTCTTTCTCTGAGGGTCTCCTGCCCCCTCTCCCACCAGCTGAAGATAGTTGACCCCAGATGTCCAGGACAGCCTGTCTTGCCTGGGCCTTTAGGCAGGGTTGGGCAGGCCTTGTTCTACATTCAGGAAACCCAGGGTGTTGCCTTATTCTCAGCTTTAACTGTATTTTTAGCAATGGAGCTGGCCTTGATTTGGGGAGCATCACCCACCCCATCCGCGGCCAGTCCTACTCCAAACCTCGGCATTCTGAAATGCTTCTCAGCCTTGCCCGGACACCTGGCTCTGCAGATAAGTCTGCCGACCACTGTCCAATTCCCTGTCCACCTTCTGACTTGCTGCGTCCATCACTCCCACCGGGTCCCTGATGAGACTGCTTGGCTGAGACCTGGGCCATCTGGTCTACCCAGCCTGCCTGTCTCCTCTCTGTCAGGCTGCCTCTCCCCTCAACCCTCAATTCTTGATCCCCCTCTAAACACCCATTTACTGTAGGTCCACCATGCCCTGTTGTAGGTAACCCATTCCTGTTCGTTGTTTATCATTATTTTACCAGTTTGTTTTACATCACTATCAGAAGAAAAAGGAATAGGCCTGAGAAAATCAAACATGTCTTTTATGCCAATACCTTGATGCTTTTGGATAATTTCCCAATAATTGAAACATTCCCCAAATCTCTCAGGGAGTACAATTCCTATCACCTTTGGTTAATTCAGTTAAATAAATATTTTTAAAGCAAAACTTGCTGTCACTCTCTTGGCAACGCTGATAAATCAGTCTGCTAGTTTATTAAAACGATGAAAACAAAGGTATGAAAGGAAAGCTCCTCAAAAGGTGAATATTGTAATTACAGAAAGTCCACTAATAATTTCTCATGGGGGTACTCAAAGCATCCTGCACTGTGTGAAGCAGTGGTTCCTCAGTGCCTCCACAGAAGACACAATGAACTACAACTAAACAATTCCAGTGGTGGAAAGCAGGCTGGGCAGAAACAATTCAAAATCCTGTTTTTCCTTCTTCTAGATGGCTCAGAGCTAATGCCATCTTCAAATGTGTTACATCCGGCTGACTATGGCTTCTGTTTGTAAAAATCTGCCCATTCTGTTTCAAGCAAGATTCTCTTTTATTTTTACTTTTGTGTCAAATACCCTGAATCATTTTAACACTTTTACACCCAAGGCAGAGAAAGTAGCTGACCTACTGATATTTTTGGCATGGTCTTTATTATTTTATTCTCTGTTGATTAGCAGAATTATATTTATATTTACATTTTACACGTAGAGCATATATCTATGAACACATATTCATGCATCCACACACTCACACATAACTAACACACACACACACAAGCAACTCTCTCTCTCTCACACACACGCACTAATTTGCCTCAATACTCTGGAGCCAATCTTTCACTCCCAGAAAAGATTTCCAAATTTCAATCACTAGCTTCTTTGAGAAGAGCCTCTCTGACAATGAGCCACCCTATTGAGCTCATTATCCACACACAGCCACCAAAGAGAGAATTAAATGGTTAAGAAGCACACACCTAATAGCACACACCAGTGCTTTTCTATGTAGCGTGTCCTGAGACATATAGGTGTGCCTGAGACTCTTTCAGCGGTTCTGTGAGCTCATTTTCCTAATAATACTGAGACATTATCTGTTTTCTCCCGTCTCATTGCCTGGTGAGTGGACAGCAGAGTTTTCCAGAGGTTCTACAATGGGTATATGCAGAAGCTGCATGCAGGAGAAGAGGAGAGTCCAGCTGTCTTCTATTAAGCCAGACATTAAAGAGATTTGCAAAATTGTAAATAAATAATGCCACTCTTCTCATGAGATTTGTTTTCAAAAATATGGTATTTTTTCATAAAAATAGGTCATTTGTGTAAAAATACATTGAGTTTATCATTGCTTTTTTAAAATGGATAAATAGGTAAATATTTTTTAATTCTCTGTTTTAATTTCTAATGTGGTAAATACCAAAAGATATAATTCACAATAAACAACGATTAGGGTCCTCAATAATTTTTAAGAGACTGAAGCAAACATAGGTGATTTGAGATGGGGAGGCCACGTGACTGAGGGCAACAAAGGATTCTAGGCAAACGGACTGAACTGCACTTTACTTCTCACTATCCTTTTATCATACCTCTGTTTTGTTTTTTTTCCAACTCTGAAAAGAAATAAAGGGAAATAGAAGCCATAATATTGTGGTTAGGGATCCCTATTCAAATTATTTCACTTTTCCAGGAAAAAAAGAGGAGAGTTTTTAAGTGACTGTTGAGCATTCTTTGTTCCTGCACATGTGGCTGGTCAGCCCGTTGAGGCAATTCGCCATCTGCTCATGTAGGCAGTGGAGCAAGCTACCCAGTGGTGAAACCAGGCAGGAATGATAATTTCCTGATTCAAATTCCATGCTATGGATTTTAAATCTGAATGAACTACATCCATTTATTGAAAAGAAGAGGGCCAAGTTTTAACGTCTATCACACCCACTCAGGCAAACTTACACCTTCCATCATTTCCATGGTTCCCCATAAGCCAACCTTTTATTGACTTTCCATTCTTTTATTCCTGCATGAGTTTTACTTGCCATATTTTCTCTTGACATGTCAGATCAATAAAGAAACCAAGACTCAAAGCAAGGCAAACAATATAAAACAGGACTCTCATCTCATTTCTCCCTAATACTATGTTCCTTTCAACGTCATCCAAGGCATAATCTGCTGGCCTTGTCAGGAGTGTGGACAAATGTCAAACTCAGACAAATCTCTTTGACGCATACTACTGTTTACCCACATCACATCCAGTCTTCCACAGTTGTTTCTTTGAATCCAAGTACTGATCTAAATATTTGCCTTCATAAACCTTCCACACTATTATATTTGATTCATTGTTTTAGCTCTGCCAATGCTTAATCACATCTATTTATGGAAGCAGGACAGTTGAGAGAGAACTGCCTGGTGTGGAGAGAGACAGAATTGGGCTTAAAATCCTGATTTTTCAGTTGAATACCCTCGCCTTTCCATTTTTAGCCAAAACATCTTGCTGACATCCCAATACTGATCTTGTACAGGAGTTCTCCTCGTCCTTGAGGACACCAATCCCCTAGCCTCTTTGTCTTCATCACTGTATTAGGCTCATCATCACTACGGTAGAATAATGAATTGATGTCCCCTGTGTAAATCTATGACAGAAATAAACTTAACTGAAATTTTTTAGATCTTGTGATGAAAAACAAGCAACTTGGATTTCTGTAATCCTGAAACTTATTATAAACACTCATATTCCTTCAGTATTAGCCAGAGTTCCATGATTCAAGACTCTACAAGAGAAAAGTCCACTGCTCACCCAACTAGGCACTCGGTAGGCACTCAATATCAAACTTAACTGAAGTGGATCAAATTAAAACACATGAACTTGAGCTGGAACCAGCAGGCAACACTTAGCCCAAATAGATGCCTAACAGCATAAGATAATAGCATGAAGAAGCAACTGGAACATTAAATTAAGCTGGCATTCTTTCAGTCCAATCAGAAGGAAAACACTGAGAATTTGTAGAACATATATATTCAAATGTGGTTTCTGTATAATAAGATAGTGTATATAAAATATATGAAATGTAATGACACAATAACAAAATTGCTAATAAATTACAATGCCTTCTACAACACGAAACTGGAGGAGTTTATTGGAAATTTATTGGCAGTTTCAATAATTGATAAATATATGCAATTTTATATGCCACTGTAGATAACTACTGAAATTCTTTAACCTTTCTCATTATGTCACTAATGTAATGGATCTTTAATTTTTTTGTGATCACATCTGTCTTTTTAAGCAATTCAGAGCAGCCTTGTAAGTCTTCCTATATGGGATGCCAAAAAAAAGTCATTGAAAAGTGGCAAAACTCTGTTCAACTGCTTTCCTGGTACTAGGTAAGTTGCTGACTTTAGTCAGTAAATCCAGCCAATATTTCACTGAACTGCATGTTGCTCCATAGCTACTAATTCTAATTTATTTTGAATTAGCCATTTTTAGTCTTAACAGTTAGAAGACTCACAAGGTACAGGAGAGAGTGGGTGAGACAGTGAAGGGTCCCATTCTCAAAAGAAATTGGTATATTACACATAAATTTCAAAGGCAAGGGAAATGAGAAATATTGGAAAAACACCAAATTCATTTAAAGACTTAGGTTCAAGGATGATTTGAGCACATCTTCATTTGAAATTACTCTTGCTGATTAATGTTCTGGATCTCATAAGATTGTCAAGAAAATAAAAATGAGATAATTAATAGGAAAGTGTTTGCAAACTCCTAAGAACTGAAAACATATGAGGCTATTTTATTTTTTCATTTTTGCTGCTTTTATGGTATTTTAAATGATTCTTGAAGAAGCAGAAATTGAACCCCAAAAAAGAAAATTCCAGGAATAAGAACAGCATGAAATAAAATGGAAGCCTTAGAGTACAAATTGCATATGGTTCGACAGGAGCATCAGGTCTAGAAGGAGAATAATGAGAGTTGAAATCGAGGAAGCTAAAAGAAGACAAATCATGAGAAGGCGGATGCTTTATTTTGAAAGGAGTTCCAGAAATAACACCTGTGCCTAATACACTGTCATAGCGATAATTTCAGTAAATATTTTATCAGGATAAGGAAAATAGAGAACACTTTTTTTCAGATTCAAAATAGAAAAGACTTTTTAAAAAATCACTATTCACTTCGGTCATGTAATGGATACAACAGTATATCAGAATATTACTCTAAACTACACTTCACGATCTGGTCACCCAAGCTTTAAGGTTCTGACTTCCACATTGTGCTTTTTGTGTCTTAAATCCGTGTGTAATCTATAGTCTAACGAGTCACTCACTCACATCATGGGTTCTCACACTGAATGGTTTTGTTATTCCAGAACAGTATCACAAGACACCTCAAAAGAATAAGAACTTGCTTCAAAACTCTCTGAAAGGTATTTTCCCTCCGATAGTGCGAAGCCAGAGGGAAGGGAAAGGGCCTAGGTCCGCATCTCCTGACCTTCCAGGAAGGCCAAGGGCAGCGAGCCCGCTCACTGGCAGTGAGGACACGGCTGGTGGGTCTCCATCCTGCATTACCTGACGGTCGCCCAAATCACCCACAACAACTCCCAGACTTCTGCCCCACCGCGCTTCCTTCACACGTCAACCCACCCGACAAGCACAGCTCCGTCAGGCCTTCAAAACCCGCTTTCGTTGCATGGCCTGGCCACACGCCTTCCGGGGGGTCCCGCTGCCCCCTGGACGCAGCGCACCCCTCACCCTCTTGTGCCAGGGCTCCCAGCACACAGCCGCGGGGCGGTCCTCACCCAGAGCCCTGCTGTGTGGACACTGGGGTCCAGCCACTCGGAGCTGCTTGCTTTTTGTCAAACTCACAAACTCGCAACTTCCCAAAAGGACGCCTTGGGAGACGTGCTCACCTCCCCAAGTAGGCGCCCATGGCTGGTTTATGGGACTTACAGAGCTGGCATCTCCTCGCGGCTCCGCCGGTCCCTGCCTGGGATGCAGACACTCGAGGGCATCCGAGCCGGGAAGATGCTGCGGTGCCAGCCTGAGTGCAGGGAGCACTCCAGCGCCCCAAGCTCCAGCCTGCTCTGCGGCCTGCTGCCTGCGGCTCGCTCCCACCCTGCCCCTCCCGTGTGCACCAAAGCTCTCCTGGGAGGCAGATATGGCCCAAGTAATCCCAGAAACGCCGGAGCTGGTCCCGTCCTCTTTCAGGGGAACCCTGCACGGTCAGGGACTGGCTCTCTACGCGACTTTCAGGGCAGCAGCTGTTTTTCGAATACATAACAGACCTACTATGCCCAGCACAAACACAGCTGATGGGGAAAGAAAAGTTTCAGACAGAAATCCGTTTCACAGAAGAATCACTGACCACGCCTACTGGTTAAAATGGAAGCACCTGGCAAATGATCCAGCACTCGATAGGTATTTAAAAATTATTAAGTACATGATAATCTGGTATCTACATTCGCATCTCACAGAGGCTTAAACCCCCCGACTGCCCGGATTGTTTCCAAACCAGCCCACAGACGGTATCTGAGTGCATTCTGAGCTTGGCGGGGGCCCGCGTGGTCGTCTGTGGGCCCCTGAGTGTAACCTGAGCCTGAACGTCTCTTACACTGGGCATTTCAGTCTTAATGACAGCCTGAAAAATTGCATTCTCGGGGCTTTAATCAGCTGTCCTCTCTTTGCTTTAATCCCATAAACAAAGTGATCTTAATTTTCTTTATTGCAGGTGCTTGAGAAATTCAAATTCCTAGACTGTGCAATGATTCACTGGATCCTAAAATAAGCAGAGAAAAGGATATCTCACTTACTTTAGGGAAGCGGCTGTGGCTCAATCAGTAGGGCTCCCGTTTACCATATGGGAGGCCCCAGGTTCGGTTCCCGGGGCCTCCTGGTGGGGGCGGGCCCGCCCGCATGGCGTGGTTAGCTGACCCAGCGAGCACAAGCAGCAAGGGGGGATAAATGAATAAATAAATAAAATCTTTAAAAAAAAAAATTAAAAAAAAAATAAATAAATAAATAAAAAAAGAAAAGGATATCTCACTTACTTTAAAGACCACACAATATGCCTAAGCAGAGGCACGGAGAAAAACTAAAGACATTAAGATTACATGAAAGATAAAAAGGAAACCTACAAGTCTGTGGCGGGAAGCCCTTGTCTGCTCTCGCTTCCCTAGTCTGCAACTCAAGTTTCTTGTCAACCCTAAGAGAAAATCAAAATACCTAATGAGAGCAACTTCAAAATAGTATGACACCCCGAAAAAGCCCAAGTTCATTTTATATATCCTCTCTAATGTGTGAGAAGTGACAGGGTCATTTGAAGCTGACAAATATTTGCAGGAAAAGGACACAAAGTAATTTGTTTCAGAAATAAAAGTAAATTGAACTGTGAAATCTATGGAGTGCAATTAATATATCAGAAACAGTTTAAACCACTCTAGCTTCAATTAACTACTTGGGGTAAGGATAGTTCATTGACAGATTAAATTACCTAAATGCCAAGGAAAGCATAATACCTTAAAGGGGTCTGCCTTTCACTGAAAGTTCCATCATTCCCAGCCAAAGTAGTCCACTTGAACTTGGCTCTAGGTAGCAGTCTACTGGTGCGTGTGATGTGCAAGTCTATAAGTTTTTTAAATGTTTATGCTCTTTTCAATTTAAATATACTTTTTCCTCTATGCAGTAAAAGAGGATAACTGTATTTTTTAATCTTCATCTTAAGGTGTAAATAAAAACTCAAGAATATTTTTTAAAGTGCAGAAATAATAAAATGCCCGTCTTTGGTTTTGGTACGAGATTAAAGAAGAAAAGTATGATGACAGGTATATATGGTTCCTGTGTGATCTTTTCCAAATGTTCAGCTCTACATATCATAGTTGATATTTTGTGATAAGGACAAAATTCATTATGTATGAAGCAGTAGTTCTAACTTATTTTTAAGCACTTGACAAGTTCCCTCTTGCTCAACCCCACTCTAAAGGCCTTCGCTACCATATTCGCCAACACATCTTCCAAAAAGTGAGGGGCTGTTTCTGACCTCATCTGTGGCAGCCCCTACAAGGGGAGCATTCCTTCCAGCTCCCCAAAGGTGGAAGCTCAGTCCCGCGGCCGCACCTGGCCGCTGGACAGGTGGGAAGAGCCAGGTGCGCAGCTGAAGCTGGGCTGCTCTGGAAGCAGGGGATGCTGGGCTCAGGGGCAAAGCCTCAGATCTGCCTACAATGTACCAGGAGCTAGGGGGACCAGGAAAGCTAGTGCCCGTCCCGGGTCTGCTACTAGCTACAGGCGTGGCACTCGAGGACTCGCTCAAGAAGTCTCTCTCTCGCTCTTCTGTCTGTCAGTCTGTCTGTGCCCCTCTGTCTCTCTCTCCCTCTCTCTCTCTCTGTCTCCCCCCCTCCCATGCTTTCCTTCTCTCTTATTTTTCTCACCTATAAAGCAAAGAGTTTTAGTAAGAACATCACTAATGTCATTTTATCTCCAAAGAATTTAAGGATCAATTTCTACTGGGTGGAACTCAACAACTTGTGATGTCATCTTCAAATCCTTGATTAAATTTGCATTTTTAAAAAGAGCGCCTGTTTCCGAGATTTCTTTCCATTTGGGCTATCTATTGCTAATATTAATTTAATTTTTCACAAGATCAGATATGCTTTTTATGATATTTTTAAAAGTACAATGTAATAGGACAGAGGAAAGAGCTAAGTTTAACAACTTTAAATTAGTAAAAATATAATAATATTAACCTGAAAACCATTAGTTGTTAGAGTTAGAAAAACTCTCTGCCATAAGACAATGTCATAATCCAGAACCTAAGAAATTAAATAGAAAAAACCCAGACTCACTCAGGGGTGATTGTGTCATTACGAATAGGATTTAGGGATGCTTTGCTTCCTCTTAAAGAACTGGCCTCTAAAATATTTTCCTTTTATAGAAGAAGGTATACCTGAAGCACAGTGTAGGTTGAGAAACCAGAAATCACATTTCACTATCCCTCAAGCTGGGGAAACATCGAGGGTCTACAAAGATTTCCAAACCTTGATGCATAAGTTTCTCTTACTGGTTTCAAAATAACCTGTGAAATTTAACAAAACTCTCATTTTGCTCCAAGTGGAAATGATCTCTTATCTGCAACCCCAAATCCCTGTGCCTTAACCTATGTTTTTTTTCCTTCTTGTTCCTTTATCGCTCTCTCAGAACAATAGTGCTAATAGGACTTGAAAACGAGAAATCAGGAAGAATAAATTATGAGCCAGTGTTTGGAATTCATAATCATCACTACTAAATATCCTTTAATTTTGTGGCATTTATCTGAAGAAAAGGCTCCCGGCAAAAGGTTACAAAAATTTCAGGAGTAAATTTGCATTGAGTGCTTTTGCATATATCAAGAAAATCAACACGCTGTGCTTTTCTCTCTTAATGAAAACGTCCCATATTTTGTATGACATTGAACTAGAGAGAGATGACAAATCCCTCACCTCACTGAGTCTCAGGACAACGCTTGCATTTCATTTTATCTTGAAAGAAAGTAACAGAGCTGAAGGAAAAAGACATTGTGCTGTTGATTTCCTAGAAAAGTTGGACTAACTATATTAACTTCTATGTCTATCTCCACTGGAAAACACAAATTCATAGTACAAACTCAAACTCCTATTTGTGCTCAGCTGAGCATTCTGGGAAGAGATCGAATATTGATTAGCACACACGGATGCAAAACATACAACACATATATTTCTATCTCACTTATTCCTCATTTCCTTATCAAATTTTGGGCACTTTACTACCCTATTATTAGTCACCAATGTTGTTAGCTGGCTTAAACGCAATCTGGTCACTCAAATTTACTGTTTAAAAATAATTCTAGGGAGCAGATGTGGCTCAAGTGGCTAAACGTCCCTGGGTTCGGTTCCCGGTGTCTCCTAAAAAAACAAAAGAACAAACAACAAGCAAAACAAATGAAAAACCCAACTCAGGGGAGCTGATGTGACTCAGCGGTTGAGTGCTGGCTTCCCACATATGAGGTCCTGAGTTCAATCCCAGGCCCCGGTACCTCAAAAAAAAAAAAAAAAAAAAAATTCTAAAATTTACCATTATTCCTATTTTCCTTTGTAACCACTTGGATTATAGTTTCTGAATAAATACATTTTCTTTTACTTCCATGATATTAGTTACAACCTTCCGTTATTCATTTTATATGATAATCTTAGTTAAAATGAGAAAGCACCACTGGCTGCATTCAGCATTTCTACTCTATTTATTGTAGAAGTCACTGCCACATTTTTTAAAGTTCAATGAGAAATAAAAATGGTGTAGTCCTGCCTTCTGCACCACTTTCCATGTTGAACCCCAAAGAAAAAAAATTATACAATGGAGTGCCTGGGAACTGCTGTGCCTTTACAATTTCACTTCTGGACCTCCAGTCTGAAATGCTTCATTAGAATAACAGGGTGGGCTCAAAGGCCGGTAGGGTAGAGGGTATCAGAGAAGGCAGGGGGAGGACCCGACCCCACGAAGGGACTTCCTCCACGACATTCCTGATAGCTGCTCTCCAGACCGTAAGAAGCGCTAAATTCCTTAGCTCGGCCCAGGAACCCCAGGAACTGGTGCCAATGAGCATGCCCTTTCTTGTCCCCAATAGATCACTAAATCCCCAAACTCCACCCTCCCCTCGGCAAGCCCGTGGACCACCTGGTCTTGTGATGTCCCTGGAGCGCGCCCTGCCTCCCACCCTGCCTGCAAACTTTGCACCCATCCTTCGGAGCCCAGTGCAAACTCCATTTATCTCGAGAAGCCAAGCCTCCCTCTCCCTGGGCCCCTTCTCCTGCCGCTCTCGGGGTGGCTAGCAGTCCCCAGCATGCAGCCACCGCAGTCTGCGACCCCTTGTGCTCACCCCTCTTTGGACTTACAGCTCTCCGAGGGCAGGGACTCTGGTATTCAGGAACATCAACAAATATGTCAGGGAAACGTTGCCTTAGGTGGGAGGGGCGACGACGCCCGTGGCTTGTGGCTTTGGGAGCCGATGCTGCTTGGGTGCAGGTCTGGCCCCACTTCCCTTCCTGCAGCATGTGGATGTCACCCCAGCCTGGCCTGTCCTCCACAGGTGACGCCTCGCCAGGCTTAGTGAGTGAGAAGCCTGTCGCCCCTGAAACTGCTGCCAGTTTTTCCTTACATCCGCACCTCCACCACTGAGGGGGAACACCTCTCAGAGAAGAAGTTGCCTCCACTTTGTTCCCGTCCCCACCTGGCCTCCAGGCATCCTGCCCTGAACTGCCCTCCTAGATGCCCCTTCACCCCCAGCCTCCCAGGTGCCCCTTCACCCCCAGCCTCCAGGTACCCCTTCACCTGACCCAGCCTCCCAGGTGCCCCTTCTCCCCCAGCCTCCCAGGTGCCCCTTCACCCCCAGCCTCCAGGTGCCCCTTCACCCCCAGCCTCCAGGTGCCCCTTCATCCCCAGCCTCCAGGTACCCCTTCACCCCCAGCCTCCAGGTGCCCCTTCACCCCCAGCCTCCCAGGTGCCCCTTCACCCCCAGCCTCCCAGGTGCCCCTTCACCCCCAGCCTCCCAGGTGCCCCTTCACCCCGAGCCTCCCAGGTGCCCCTTCACCCCCAGCCTCCCAGGTGCCCCTTCTCCCCCAGCCTCCCAGGTGCCTTCACCCCCAGCCTCCCAGGTGCCCCTTCACCCCGAGCCTCCCAGGTGCCTTCAGCCCCAGCCTGGGCTTCCTCGCAGATGCCTCAGTCATTCCTGGACTCTTCTGTGGTCCATGGCTCCAGAAACTCCTGCTCAAGCCTGTTGAGTTTTCTGAAGAAAGGCAACCCCTTCCTTCCGCCTAGTTACCCCTGAATAGCCTTTCATTCCTGCAACAAATACTAAGTGTCTGCTACATGCCAGTCACTCACCCGGGCTCTGGGGAGGAGAATGAGCCAGGGAGAACCTTCCCCCCTGGCTCACACCCCAGGAGGGCCCTCAAAGCAACACACATGGCCCCGGGCAGCGTCTGCTTTGACGCTGGTGCCAAGGGGACTGCCCTGAGAGGGGAAGTCAAGGCCGTCCATACCCAGAAGCTCACCGTTGAATGTGGACTTTGAGCTCAGAAACAGACAAGTTTAAAAAGACAGCACTTGTCACTGCCACGACACGACGATCTGTGTCCTGCTTTTTATTTTAGATTTTGCCCTGAAATGATCGGAGGGTTTCAAGCTAAGGTATGTCCCCAAGTCAGCATAACATGGCTAAAATGACAACCTTCATGGGCCCCTTTGCCAGCCGGGTGGCTTCGCCTCAGGTGGCCCGAAGTCTTCAAAAAGCCCTTGCTCGGCTGCCCTTCCTTTTTCAGGACCCTGAGCTCTAGGATGCGCCAGCTCCCAAGCACAGCTCCACCGGCCTTCGGCTCCATTTCCAGTCCTCGCTGTGAGAAAGGACCGCGTCGGTGGTGGGCGGCCAGACTGTCATCTTGGCAAATCGCTCAGCTAAGACGCGGCATGTTCACCTGTACAGAGGAGCGCGCATGAGACCGGCCTCCCGGGGCGCAGGTAAGCCTTACCTGAGACAACGCGTGGAAAGCGTCCAACAGAACCTAGTGCTCGGGAAGCCGGAAACGCGGTAGATGGCTCTCTGCTCTCCCCCTTGGTGTTCAGCAGCCTGACTAAGTCGTGGTGGTGGAAGTGGAAGTGGAAGCCATAGCAGTTAGGAATTACAGCTACTCTTCCTTTAGGACGCGGAGAGTCAAGAAATGGCCTGAGCATTTTACATACAGAATTGCAGTGACCCGATCACCTTCCTGTATTCAGAGACAGAGAACAGACGTCCATCTTCCCTCTCGCAGTTTCAATGCTTTTCCCTAGTAGTTCCAACCTTTTCCTTTTAAAGTGCACTCCTATTCTTTCCTGTCTATCTTTTCTGAATTTTCGCTAGATACGTTTCTAGCATAACCAGAATGCTCAGAAATATAAAACCTAGCCTATTACAGTCAACAAAATAAAATCAAACATTAATACATAATTAAATGCAAATACACAAATACTAGTAAATATAACATTAACATTGATTAAGCATTTAAACTTAACATGAAGTTAAATCTTAAAAAATAGCATAATAACTAACCACATGGTGTTTACTTCCATTGAATGCTCACAAGAATTCTAGTAATTGATATATTATATCAATGAGAAAATGTAGGCATAGAAAAATTAAGCCTACTTACTCATAGTTACTAAAGTAGAAAGGGGCATAGTCAAATCTTGAACCCTGAGTTCTCTGTGTTAAAAGTCTAGGTGAAACTATACTAATCTATTTGTAATCATTGTAGGATGGCACAGAACTACCAGGATATATTTCATTAAATATTGTCATTGAGTGTGCAATCAAATGTCAATGCTAGAAAAACTAGAACAACCTATTTTACATTTCTTTTAACTTAAGATTTGCAGTTTCTCATTAAAACTTTTGAATTAACCACAAATATGTTTCGTCCTGGTGTCTCCTATACTATTGCTATGCTTTGAAATAATATTCGAAGAAGAATAAAATGTCAAGGGCAAAAAGTATAGGCTGATAAAATAAGTCTGAGTCTTCAAGGATGTGTAGGAGCTGGCCAAAGGGCAAAAGATAGGAAAATTCTTTTCTTTCAGATATTTTCTAATATTAGAAAATAGAAGATAAGAGCAGAACAAAAATTTTTCAAGGATAACAAAGGTATTTCATTAAGTAGCGGGGAAGTTTTTTTCATATAAATCACAGAATCTGCATTAGCAATAACCTTCACCTACTGGATAATTATTTAATTATATATGAATAAAAATCATCACCATAAATTTCCCATACTTTTAATGGAGTAGCTCGAAACTCTCTTTTTATAGAGCAAATTTTATAGAGTCAGAAAATAGATTATATTAAATACTGATCAGGCATAATGTCTACAAGTCACTGGTTTTTATTTTTAAGAATGTGTTAAACACTTGTGGGAGATGTTTGTGTGGGATGTGGTGGGAGGTGTGGGAGGTGGGCAACATGGGAATCCCAGTGGGTTCCGTGTAATATTTTGGGTAATCTAAGCACCTCTTGAAATATATTTATATATATACATAAATAACATTTTTGTAAGCAAATGCACATATATGCATATATATTTATATATCATTTTGCAAATGTTGGTATGTATTGTGAAAATTTTTATTTTTACCCACAATTAAAAAAAAAAAAAAGAATGTGTTAATAGTTTGCTAGAAGTCGTGAGGAAATTCTCGGGTGCAAAGCATCTCTACTATTTCAATGCACATGAAGAAGATTTTAATAATACTTTCAAATCTACATAAAAAACCACCAATTACAGTTAGTAGCTTCTAAACCCCCACCCCAAATAACAGTCGTAATTGCTATATGTTCTTGAGACATTCCATTATTTTTAATATTGGTGTCTTACAGAGGTTTTAGTAAAATTCTGTGTACTAGCACTGCAACAAATGACCAAATTGCAGATGGTTGCTTCTTTTTGTTTTTGAAAAGTAGGTTTGTATACACCAACTATTTATTGTTCTGTGGTTTTCCTAGATGAAACTGTCCCCATCCGGGCCATTATTCTCACATTTTAGAATACCTTTAGATGGCATGAAGTGATGATTTTGCTACCTTATTTCACCCAGGAACTCTCACCACATTTCCTTTGGTTTTAATCATCTAAAAGAGCCAAGAATACGATAGAGCTTGAGAAGCTAAAGTTTTATACGCGTTGCTTTCAAGGACTCATTTTTTCACTGAAGTTAGGTCAAGGCTCACTATAAGCTTCTCAGGTATGGCTGAAAGCACACAGCCTGCAGAGCTGCAGCAGACACTGTGCCTGGAGGAAATCCAGGGATGGTTTAAACGCACCTGAGAGTAGGCATTTGTCTGGCAGCTGGAAGTTCAAGCTGTATTTCCAGCTAGAGAGCTTAAGGAGGTTCGTTAAGAGTCTTTTTACATCCCATTGTATTCTGGGATGCTAAATGGCGGGAAATAGCAAAGTAAACGATAACGAGGTAATGAAAACCTTAAAACATGCAACCAAAGAAAGGATCTTTTGGCCCATTCATTCCACAAATGAGAGGGCAGGACCCTTAGAGCATATAAAGCTTGTCTAAAAATTGGCAAGGGAAGCACAGCTCAACTCTCCGTCTGTGAACAGAAAAACACATTTCTCAAGAATAAAGAGGAGCTAAGTGTGCTCCATCAGCCTTCGGAATACTTAGGCTCAAAGGGAGGATTTCAACACAAAGCGTCACCTAGCCGCCTCTAGCTCAGGCTGCCCGGGAGAAGGCTCGATTGCCGTGCAAGTTTAACTCTGACCACAGGTGAAGAGCCAACAAGGATTCCAGAGCCATGCCAGCTTCCAAAGCTTCCGTGAACCTGCAGAATTCCAGAGCCATGCCAGCCTCCAGAGCTTCCGTGAGCCTGCAGAATTCCAGAGCCATGCCAGCTTCCAGCTTCCAGAGCTTCTGTGAGCCCTGCACAAACACGGCTTCCCTCCCTCTCCTTTTAGCCTCTGCCTTCTGTGCAGGGCACAGCATTGAGAGAAGATCTAAAATCTACTACCTTGCCGGTAGAGCGGCAAAGAACTAGCCCCATCTGTCTACTCCTTCCGCTCCACTCTCCTTGGCCATGCTGAACTGCAGTCCTTTTCCTAAGGCATCACCTTCTTTCTCCTTGGCTTCCCCAAGTCTCACTTACCCCTCGGCACCCAGGTGTAGTCACCTCCTCCAGGAAGCCCCTCATGACTTCAAACCTACCCTTAGTGTCTCTCTCAAGTGACCACAGCTCCATGAGAATTCTTTCCCTAGCTCTTTCCCTCCTCTCCTAGAAGGTCTGTTTACTTGGTTGTCTGCTCACTTACCTGTGCTCCCTTAGAAAGATCCTGTTTGATTCACAATGCATATAGTAGTTGCTCAATGAATACCTGTGGCAAGCATAATTAAAGGAATGAGCTCATTCTCACCAGGGCCTATTTTCTCCCATTCTCCTAGCAATCACCATCTATGAGCAGTGCTTCCATTGTAGTTTTCAGCATTAACAGAATTGTTATAGTTCTGGGTTTTCAAATTATTTATAGATATATATTCATAAAGAATTTGAGACTTAGGATAAAATGGCCATGGCCATATAGATTATAAGAAAATTAAAGCAAAAAAATGACTCTACTTTTGGGGAAAAATATGATCACAAGCACTGGCCACACTGCTGGTCAAGAAGCTGCTAAACTAAGGCCCTAAGGCAGAATGTAAATTATAAATCCAGTTACAAGAAACAGCATATCCATAAAAAGGAAGATTTTATAGTAAATTAGAGCAACTAAAATAAATTTGGCGATAATTACTTCAAATGTTCTTAAAGTACGATGTAAGCCAGTAGACAATATCAAATCAAAATCAGGAGACAGAGTAGGCTTTGCAACAGCTCCTTTGAGATTTTACCTAAGATTGTGTACCATATACATGCCTCTTTTAGCCCAAGAAACAAAAATATTATTAATCAGTATGAACTTATTTTTTCTCATATTCAAATAAGAAAATTTGCCCCAGATTTGCCACAAATGGGATGTTTTTTCTTTAATTCATGCATTTTGCTCCCTTCCTAAGAAAATAATGGGTTACATTACTCATAGATAATCATGTTTGCATTGGTGCAATGGGTTGAATTTTGGGGCCTTATTACTCTTTCTTTTTAAATTGGAACATCAGTCCTTTGCAGAGAAAAATAATAGCAACATGTGAGGAAAAACACCTGGTATTGAATTAAACCAAGGGATGTATTTCTTGCTCCCATCGTTAACTCATTCATAAACTTAAGAAGAAAGAAAGACAATTCCATTCTTGGAGTTATCTAAGTGGAACAGTGTGCTGAGGAGTTGCTGCAGGACAGACGGCCGTCCCCGGGAACGGCTGAGCCGGGCACTGCATCGTAGGATGTCGAGCTGACAAGCCGCTCCTGACAACGGTAAACATAACTCTAAGGAGCCCAGCTGTCCCTACCCCAGGGGCCAGTGCACGGCTGAGCACGATCCCTGCCAGCCCGTAAATGTCAGTGGACAGCTGTTTCTGAACAATTCCCAGAATGAAATCATGTTTTGAACTAGGCTCCTCGCAGATGTCTTTGTCAATACAACTTCTGCAGAAACACCCACCCAGGACCCAAGATTCAGCTAAACAAAACATGGAGGGGAAAAGGATCCAAAACTTAATAGCACAACATCTATTCTCAGATGCCATTAATTATTGAAATAGGACACAGACTGAAATATAAGCAAGGTGAGTTCATGATTTTATTTCTTAAAGACCAAAATCACTCCCTCTTGCCCTCTAAAAACAGAAGCGGAAAGGAAAGCGCTCATTTGTTGTCTTGTTCACGTCACAAAACAACAAAAAGCAAGAAGAGGGTGTGATGTAAGACAGGTGCCATTTCAGTGGACCGTAGGAAGCTCTGCTTCTCCTCCAGGCAGCTCTAAAGAGGGGGGGTCCAGCCACCTGGCTCCTGTCCCCCTGGATCCGGAAGGAATGAGAGAGCAGGGCCCAGGAACCAGAGGGAATCAAAAGAAACAGACGGAGGGATAACGCGTCTGAGAAACGCGGCAAATTCTTGGCAGGGTATAAACAGACCCTTCATCATTTCCTTCCATTTTCCCTGATTGGGAAGTTCCCCGTGAAAAAGAAAAGGAAAACCGGGCTGCTTGTAGGGTAAGTGTTAAGTCGTGTAGGAGTAGAGATGCCTTTAATAGCGACACATAAAGCAAATAAACTCTCCCATTCATGACTAATGAGCTCATTCAAATTTTTAAGCTTGAAGAGGAAAAGATGCCAATCAGGAGAAGGCACCCTTTGTTCTCCCTTCCAGGGCTTCTGCACTTTTCTTCATCCTGTCCCTGGTTATCTTGATTACTGAATTTCCAGTGCTTGGAAAACAGTAACCATTTAATACCTAATTTTCAAATAACTAAACAGAGTGGCTGTATAAAAGCTTTGCTTTTCGGCTGAGTGGGAACACCTACGTAATTTCATACAGTACACCAGCGTGCCACACTGAGGACTAGGACACTGTGATCGACGCGGATGCCAGTCACAAGGGTGCCCGTGAGCTTCTCAGAGCAGACAATAAAAGCTACGGGCAGAATTGTGATTCTACAGTTTCAATTTCCTGCAGCCAGGCCATGCTATGTCTTAACTATTTTTCCATCACTAAGACCTTGACACTGCAAGTTCTACAAAGACGCAGACATGTGCACCATCTCCTACCCTAGAGCTGAGCTTAAATGTCCTTTAACATGTCTCCTACATCTAGGCTTGAAGACAAGGATCTAGCATTTCCCTCTGACTTTTAAATACCAACGTGAGTAAACCACAAATAAAACCTTCCCGGCGTGAAGACCTGACTCCAGGATGTAGCTTCGGGGTACCCCCTGCTCCAGTCAAGACTCTAGAGTGAAGCTAACTACCTTAGAATTAGGAAATACTACACAGAGGCGCTCCATCCATCTCCAGCCAAGGAGGGACTGGGGGCTGCAGAGGCCAAATCAACTGGACATTTGAACTGAGCCTTAAAAGCTGAGCAAGAAGTGGCAAAGCAGACAAGAGGGGTGGAAGGGGACCAGAGAGGAAAGAGGGACTCGTGGCAGGAAGACAACACGTGATGCAAGCAGAGGTGAGCTGGGGCCTCTGAGGTGGAGAGTGCACTAAACAGGTGTACAGTGAGGCTGGAGAAGTTACTGGAATGCTGAGCTAATGAGGGGGTTCAGGCAAGTTCAACGTGTCTAGGGATCTAACAGGGCTTTAAGCTTGGAGGTAGCAAGGAGAGACTTCACTTTTGGAAGGGTCTAGCTAGCAAGAAGGGGCCGGGGGCAAGCAGACCCCGCCTGGGAGCGAGCAGACCTGGTAAGGGGCGAGGAATAATCCAGGAGAGAAATGCAGAGGCCCTGCACTGAGGGAGTATACTTGGGGTGAGAAAGAATGAAGCAAATTTAGGAAATGTTGAGGAGTTAAAAATATCAGACTTTGATAGCTCTTTAGTTGGGGAGGGGAGAGAAGAGTAGATGAAAATGGACTCGCACATTTCCTCTGGCACTGGCGCGTGGGTGCACACGGAGGCCTAGAACCAATCCCGGGAGGCAGAAGGAAACGGGTTTGGTCACACGCGCTGCTGAGCTGCTGGACGTCACGACCAACGAGCAGCTGGGGAGCCCGGCCCTGGCTGGACGCAGGCACTGGGCGTGGAGGGCAGGCAGGGTGGACAAGACAGACACACAGCCCGACCTGTGGCACTCCGTATTTCTCGCCATGGAAAGAGACCTGGCGCAGAGAGAAGGGGCTTTGGGAAAAGGTGAAGCTCCCTTCTGTTCCTTCTCCGTCGGTTTCTCTCCCGAGCACAGGCGATTCCCAAACTTCACAGAAGGGCCAGAGCCTCCCATGCTTGGACATCCTTCAGTCTCCAGCCCAGCGTCCACTCACTCACTCACCTTCTCACTCGCTCCACAGCTCCTGAGGGTGCCTCTGGGTGAGCAATGGGCTGCGCTCGCGGCCGGCAACCTGGGTGCAAGCAGGGCTGGGCCAGCTCGTCAGCTCCTAACACCCCCCCCCAAGTTTCTAAACTCACAGGGTCTCCTGCTCTGGTAAACGAGCCCAATCCTTCAGATCAACCGCCACAAACAGGGCTGCCCAAGGCCCAAGCGCCCCTGGGAGGCGAGACCTCCCCGGGACGGGAAGAGGGGAGGCCTGGGCTGGGAGGGTGCTTCAGTCTGGGACACACAGTCACCTCAGAGAAAGCCTTCCTTTCAATGGAGGTTTCGGAATCTAAAATAAGTTTAAAATCCCCTGGGAGGGATGATTTCTAAGGTTCCCTAAAATTCTCAAATGCCATCTTCTGCATTTTTCTCCTGCAAAAACACTTTAAAATATGGTGATAGGTCCCCAGATCAACCCATTTCAGCTTATTCGATCCGTAATATTGCTGAAATATAGGAACAATGGTATGGCTTGAAATTTGAATCTTGGGAATAAGAAAGCTTGCAGCAATAAAGAAAGAGAAGATGAAAAGTATTTTATGCCGTCTCCTGGGCATAGCTGCAGTCTGATGAAAAATATTTGAACTTAGGTGGTTTCTCTTTGGCACCTTTGACTTTCATTTTACCTCTTCCCCCTAAAGGTTTCTAGTGCCATTTCGATGTCCTCTACCCTCCGGTCCAAGGAATCACGCCACAAACCAAAGTACCCCCACCCCAAACAACTGCCCTCCCTTCTTCCCAAACACTCCCTTTCTCTTGCACCCTCAGTTTAAACACACTGTTTTCAGTGCAGCTAATTCCAGTTAAGGTGTTAAGAAGAGGAAAACTTAAATGAAATCATTTATACTAACCCAAGAGCCCCCGACCTTACCAAAAATATTTATATTTTACAAGGTACTGTTTGCTAATTCAAGTGACGGCAGTGGTAGTTTGAGACGTTTATGGACCCCAGAAAAATCATGTCCTTAGAGCTAATCCATTCCTGTGGCTGTGAGCCTAATTTAGGAAGGAGCATTTAATCAGATTACATCAGTAAGTCATAGCCCAAGGTGAGTCTTAATCCTCTTGCTGGTGTCCTTTATAAACAGGATGAATTCAGACAAGGATAGAAAGAGGAACCCAGAGAAGCGGAGAGAGAAAGCCAAGGGAAGCCAGAAGCTGGAGGCAACAAAACCGGGAAGACAATGAAGAGCCCCGCAGATGCCGCCATGTACCTTCCCGTGTGAGAAAGGAGTCAGGATCGCCAGCAGCTGGTCTTAGGTGAGAGAGCATCGCCTGATTGGGACAATTTCACAGCCTCAGAATTGTAAGCTTATGCGTTAATAAATCCCCATGGTAAAAGCCAACCCATCCTGGTCTATTGCATTTTGGCAGCCTAGCAGATCAAAACAAATGTCCTATAGTGTGTAATGTCATTGCAATCTTAAAGTAAAAGTGGGAAGGCTTTCAAGCACTCAAGCCTCCACTTATTCAAGTATGTACTGAGGGTCTATTCCGTGCTGACACTGCAGCAAGAGCTGTAAATTGCACTTTGCTAAAGGAGTGCATGGTTGACCCTTGGCGCCTATGGATGGTGGCGGCCCAGCTGCTGGGTGCAGATCCTGGCAGACCAAGCAAGCCCCTTGGGAAGTGTGGGTGGTGACGGGGGTTACTTGGAGGACCAGATCCACCACTAGAGCACTTGCTGCTTGCATGTTTGCCCCAGCAGCTCTAACCTGTCCTTACTATTCACATCACCCGCTCTCCATCCACTGCAGGCAGCCACCCCCACAATGCCCTTGGCTGCCTAAGCCCAGATTCTGAAGGCAGGCCCGAGAAAGGCGAGAGGTGGGTAAGAAACCTAGGATTTGGAAGACAGAGCTCTCGGTAGGCTGCAGAGGATGCAAGTCCAATGAAGAAACAAGGGCCCCACACCCCCCAACACAGCAACATACTTAAAACACCCAGATCCTGGATTCTGGAAAAAGAAAGGGTACTTTAAGTATTCCAGTAATGGATCTGTTGGCCACTGTTCTCATGAAGACTCGCTGGAAATTAGGTAAACACCACTTCTTTCTTTCTGCCCCCCGGGTTTGTCCTGCCGACATGATGCTACTTCAGAACGCAGGCTCGTCCAGCCACTCGTGGGGTGGAGAGAGGCGCATGTTTAAAGTGTGGCTTCTCCAACGTGCTCCCTGGTTTCCTGGTTGTTCAAAGTCAGGAGCCACGGTGAACATATGGATGAAAACTTTCCAAGTTAGAACGATAACAGTCAGAAAGGAACTTTTCAGACCTTGGGCATTAGAGGAGATAATTCTCTGGTAAACACCAAAAAAGAGAAAAACTGTACATTTGTACCATTTCCTAATGAAGCGTCGAGAAGAATAATTAAAGCAAATGAATGACTCTTAGTCAAAACAAAACAAAAATGGCCCACAAGCATAAATGATCACTCCGTATCTTAAGTTCTAAACAAGAACACGGATTATTTGATGCCATGAGTTGACTGTGGTCTGTTTGCAGGTTGAATCTTAGTACATACTTTAAGAAGTGGGTAAGGTACAGATCTGAAGAAAAGAGAGAAATTCAGTTCTAGCCCATCTTAGTTTTCTGCAGGCATTGAAATACAAGAACTGTGTTATTTTTTATTACATTTTGGAAGCTGAAATAATAAATAAAATGACTTCCTATTCTAGTGATATTCTATGTTGAATCCTGGCTCTTTATGGGATTTGCAGCAAAAGAGCTAATTTTTGTACGCGTTAGTCTCTCAATTGTAAATTGAGTAATTTACAGCTTGTTGTGAGAGTTAAGTGAAATAATTCACATAAAGTTCATGGCCCATCCCCTGACATAAGAGAAATGCTCAATAAATAAGGCTATTGTGGTTTGTACCTTGTGAAAAAACGAGAGGCACAGCTGAAGCCCATGTACACAGTGCTAGTTACGTGTACACGTCTGCTTTCCCAGGTGATCGTCAATAAGGAAATGATTTCAGCAGTTAATGTTTTCTTTATCCCCATCACTATGGTGGGGAAATAAGAAGTGCTGGGAAATGAAATTTCTTCTGAGCTGTCAATACGCCAGGACAAGTTCTTTCGATTCCGCTCTCAGTCCTGCCTGGAAATAGTTGGTTTTGGGTCTGAGGAAAGCAGACAA